>CABFWB010006165.1:0-36110 GCA_902151455.1 Timema bartmani
AAAAGACATCTGCAAACGCATGAGTATGGTGAATCAAATTTAAAACTAAAACCAAAAACTTGAAAATTAAATAAGAAAAAGACTCGCTCACCCTTCAACTATAAATTGTTTAGTACAGCCTTGAAAGCTGATTTCTCGTGAAACCATAATAGGCTTAATAATATAATAACTAGACCTATCACTAGGTCTACATGTACTTTCTAAAAAAATCCTTTTATTAATGACTTTGTTCTAAATTACAATGTACAACTTAAGTTAAAACATAAAGTAAATTTTAGTCTTCACATAAATGCATAAACGACCGCACATTTCCACTAAATTTAGCAAACCGAGCCAAAAAAGTCAAAAGAGTTTTGATTATGTCATGGAAATAATAAGACAACTTAGTTTATATAGTCATTATGATACTTTCCCAACCTGTCTTACCATAACCTTTCATGTATAAGTACGATATCCTAAATTTTTAATTACCTATTATAGATAAAATAAACTACCAGTATGTCCTGCTAGATTAATTTCTTAAAATAATTGATTGTGGATGGTACAAATAAAATGATACAGTATCATAGCTGTTTAAGTGTGCAGGATCATGAATCATCGCGCACAAGATCATGGGAAAGTTATAAATTCCAAAAGTGATTTGGACGATTTGTTGTCGGAGTTTTGTTTGCCTGATATTTATTAAAAGTTTTCTAAATGTATCAATCTTGGTGTCATTCGATTTTTTGTATTTTTGTGTGTGCAACAAAGTGGATAAAATGTCAATAAATGAACCATAACAAAGAAAAGGAGCCTAAAATGGGACATGATAAAGCGTACTATCACCAATTGTTATTTGGAAGTTGGTCCCTACACACATTTGACTTTCCTCCTTAAACTGTGTGTGTGTGTGTGTGTGTGCATGCGTGTGTGAAGCACAACTTTCGATGCAGCCATCATAGATATATATACACACCTATATCAGCATCGTAAACATATTCAAGTTTAAATTACATTTCTTGACATACATTTAGAATACCTTCAGTAGGTACACTATAGAAAATATGTTTTTTTAAATAAATAGGCTGTTTGTTAAGATTCTTATTTTCAAATTGATAATAAGTCTGCTCCACGTTCAAAGTTGAATGTCAGGACAAAGCTACAATAGCTTGTCAAGTTTGTGATAGTACCGTCGGTTGGTAAATCTTCTCGGTGACATCTTGTGTGTGTGAACACCTGATACGCTATTTTCTCACAGTTCAAAAATCATATTTAAGGCCGATGCACTAGTAATGAAATAGTCCCACTGGTGTCTGCTAAGATTCAACAAAATCCTCAGGCAGACGATAGTGACCTCAGCAGCGCATTGATTGTTTGCAAAGGGGAAAAATCCCCTTCCCCCCCATGGGTTTGAAATACCGACACATTTCAAAATATTCATTCACAAGATTCTTCAAACTAACAAGGAGAGACAGAATTGAACCTCATAAAATAAATGTTGTACCGGTAAGTTGAAATTACATGAATGGCGCTAAACAAAGATTGTCTCATCTTAAGGCCACATTGAACTACAAACGCAGAGGCTTTTAATATCAGTTAAGTTTACTCCCTTTAAAGAGACTCCCTTGCTAACTGTATTACATCCATCTTAATCTGTCACTCAGATCTTCAGTGGAGTGCTCTAGATTCTGACATTCTTCTGTTCTGTTTGTATTGCATTATCATGTTGTGCTAGATAACATCTTATCAGGAGCACATGGATTGAAGAGGTTGTACTCCAGACTCCTGTTCACGGTATTGGAGTGCTTTACCTCGGTTCAGTAAAAATCAAGTTTGGATGAGGTTGTCCATTTTATCAGGAATATGTAAACATTGTCTGTTTGGAGGTGATACAATTTTATATTCTCATGACACTGACCTGTTTGTTTGGAACTGCCATAGAACATTATTAGCCTACTTTAGAATGAATAACATCTAAATCCTGGAAAACTGAGCTTGCTATAAACAAGTATGACAGTTGAACAGTATTCAAGGTCAGGGCTAGAGAAAGTCAGGGAGAACATATTGACTCTATAATCTTACACTCTCTCATTTATTACAGGTTCATGAATGTCACCATGACGACAGTCATTTTCACAGACGCAAGAGGGGACCATTATCCATTTGAATCATTTTATGTGCAAGCCCGCAACATACGCTACGTTCACATCCCGGATGAGGTACGTGCACATTGAAAATACTTCTCGATATCACTTCAACATATCGTCAGCGCCACCTGACTGAAACTGGTCGCATTGTAACTCACACCAAAAAGAGATAAACGCTCAAATACTTTAAGTCTTCCTTATGATAATCCCAGGGGGATCATTTGCAAGCATGACAGGATTATTTCATTTTAACTTAAGTCTTGTGACCTGAAATATTTCTAAACGTTAAACGATGGCGAGCTGTTGTGATTCACGGCAGCTGTTAGAACTCTGCTCGACACTTGACGACAGAAGTAGCTCTGCCTTACAAGTGAAGATCAACAACTACCTCCAAGAACGCACCGGTTCAGCTCTTGTTTTCTTGGTGCTCCTTCTTCATGATAGTGACGAAGCTATCGTCCAAACTGTTGGGGCAAAACCCCTTGAAAGAGAGATCCGGTTCCCTACTGAGAACAGCATATTTGACAAGACTGTCAATGACTACTCTGGTGTCATTAACGATGTTACTCAGCTAAATTCAGATTTGCTGGATGTACTCAGATCGATTGTTATGGATCAAACACCTGGTAGGTTTCTCTGCGTACCCATTCGTGATCAGACAAGTGATTTCCCTCCATTGTTTGTGTGTGTGATGAACTCTAGTGGGGTGGAGGAGGATGTGTCTGCCTCTTGTCTACTAATACAGGATTGTTTTCGTTACACTCTCGGCAGTGTTCGCAACACCTTCCTGTATGAGGAGGAACGTCGGGTGAAGACTCAATGCCAGTCATTATTGTCTGTCGCAAGGAACCTCTTCTCCCACCTGGACGATGTCTCCGATCTTCTGCAGGAAATCATGGCCGAGGCTCGGAACCTCACCAAGGCCGAGAGATGCTCTTTGTTTCTCCTGGATCCGAACCATCAGGAGCTAGTTGCCAAAGTGTTTGATGGGGACTCTTCAGATGAAGAGGTACGTATCGGAGTGAACACGGGCATCGCAGGCCATGTAGCGACTACTGGGGAGCTGCTCAACATCAGAGACGCCTACAAACATCCACTGTTCTATAAAGGGATGGATAAAGTAACCGGGTTTCGAACCAAGAGCATCTTATGCTTCCCTATTCGTGATGAGTGCGGTGGGATAGTGGGCGTGGCTCAGCTGTGCAACAAGTTGGCAAGAGGCGGACACTTCACGCAGATGGATGAAGAGGCTGCAATGGCACTAAGCGTCTACTGCGGGATCTGCATCGCCCACAGTCTGGCATATGGGCGGGTCCGAGACGCGCAAGCACGTAGTCGCATATCCAATGAACTGCTCATGTACCACATGAAGGTGGCCAATGTGGAGCTGAAGGGCCTGATGGAGTCGGCTGAACTCGCGGACCTAGAGGGCTTTAACGAGTTCTCTTTCTCTCCTCGGGTCATTCTCGAAGCAGACACCCCAAGACATGTCTATAAGATGTTCCACAACCTTGGGCTGATACACAAGTTTCGCATCAACAAAGAGACTCTGGCGAGGTTTATCTTGTTTGTGAAGAAAGGCTACCGGGATGTATCTTACCACAACTGGATGCACGCCTTCTCAGTGACTCACTTTGCATACCTCCTGCTACGCAACTTACATCTCTGTGAGGGGGAGGATGGTAGTGCACCCCTGATGGGTTTAGAAGCTCTAGCTCTCCTGGTTTCCTGCTTGTGTCATGACCTGGACCACCGAGGGACTACCAACAGCTTTCACACGCGCCATGGCACGGCGCTGGCATGCCTGTACAGTTCTGAGGGCTCAGTGATGGAACATCACCATCTCTCTCAAGCCATGTGTGTACTCAACACGGAAGGCTGCAACGTGCTTGACAGTTTGTCCAGGGACGAATACATCCGCTGTCTGGACCTCATCAAAGATATCATCCTGGCCACCGACCTAGCCAGCCACATGGCTGTGTTTGAACAGCAGCGCCGCCTGGCGGAGGACGGGTATGACGGTACCGATCCAACTCAACACTCGCTGTTACTGTCGCTACTGATGACCGTCAGTGACCTGAGTGATCAAACCAAGCACTGGAGGGTCTCCAAGAGGATCGCGGAGCTCATATACCAGGAATTCTTCTCTCAAGGGGACCTCGAGAAGTCACTGGGGAACCTCCCCCTGGACATGATGGACAGAGACAAGGCGTGTATTCCTGAGCTACAGATTCAGTTCCTGACAAACATTGTCATCCCTCTGCTCCAGGTGTTGCAATGTTTGTTCCCAGGGGCGGTTCCCCTGTTGGAAGCAGCCGAGACCAACAGGGAGTGCTGGGGCAGAGCGGTGGAGATATTTTCCCGACGTTGGGGTCAGGGACATTCCTCCATAGACATCTTGATGGACCCTGAACTGGAGGAACTTGTCATGAACAGTTTGACGAGAGACGGAGTGCTAGACAAGGAGGTTAGGGGTCATAGTTCAAATCCTGACAAGCCACACTGATAGGCATTTTCTCTTATTACTTCCAACACACACACTGAGACATAAATAACCTTGTTTTAAAATGACTGTCACTTTGGTTATATCGCTAAAGCTCTTGGGTTTAATTCCCAACAAGGACTGAAGTTCTATCTGGTGTTCTCCTTTTGCTAAGTGGTAGACTGAGGGTGGCTTTTGTGTTTGGCCTAAAATCAAATTAAGAAAAGCCACTCATTAGCTTGTTCAATCATTCAATGTTGTGTGTAAAATGAATCGGCCTAGCTGAAATTATTTTGCAACATTTTTGCCAAATATCTTTTGGTATTATTTTTAGTCAAAATTCCCCAGTGTTTAAGATACTTTGTTATGATTGATCTGTGTTGCTTATCTAGTGGCAATCACAGCTTAAACTTTGTGTAAGCTCTGTGTCGCTTAAAGCCTATCAGCAAGGAACAGGATAAAGAGTTTTAAAGGAAAGTACACCAGAATTTGCATGGAAAGGACAGAAAGCTCGATCATTTTAAATAAGCTCTTCCTAATTGCCCCGAACAGAGCTCAAATCCCATCCTCCTGGTTCGAGATCTGCCAATATTTACAGTCTTGCCTGACATAAGAAATGCAGAGATTTTTTATGTTGGTTGCCATGCCTTTGTGTGTATTACTGTACAGGAAATAAATAAGTTTTATTTGTAGTGACAAGCGTTGACTTATCTTAACGAGTTGTTAGCTTCATTTCTGTTGGGGACTCTGGCAACACTGAGCAGTGAACACCCTCCTTTTGCTTGTATGTTAGTTTGTTGTTTAGCCGTTAATGACCCAATAAGCACACACACACACACACACACACACACAAGTATGTCAAATTGGATTCCTTGATAACATCGATTATTACTGGTATTACAATATTTGAGTATCAATCCTAAAATCATGATTTTCGATCTTAGGTACGGTACCTGCAAATGGTTTCAAATTATTATTATTATTATTATTATTATTATTATTATTATTATTATTATTATTATTATTATTATTATTNTACACTTACGCTAACGTGTAATGATAGGGTGATTGTGAGATGAAATGGAGGACCTACAGTTTAAAGGTTGATCCGAACCACGGTGGAGGCCTGGCATTCCTCACATTCACAAATTGTGATTAATACACGTCTTGTCAAGAGGTGAAGGAAGGGTTCGTCAATCAGCTAAATCTGTGCCTGGACCGAGGATTAGACCCTGGACCCCAGCACAGAAGTCTGACACCTTACCCCTAGACCACAAGGTCACCCTGTCTCAAAATAACCTCTTATGTTCTTTTGGTCTTGTGAAAATCACACATGGGTCTCTTAAAGTTCTTTTTTACCCTCTAAACTTTTTTTTCCTATCAAATAAATGCTGTGATCACGATCAACGTTCACTTATTGTTAACGTAAAATAAAGGTTCTAAAGTTTTCAAATAGAAGCCATCATGATGCATTTAACTTAAAAATATTCATTTAACTTAAGGGGATGGCCAGACTGGGCAAGCCCACGAGTGATTAAAAAATAAAATAGAACACATGGGTTGTAATGAGAGATGGCCAGACTGGAGCGAGTGAGCGGGGGAGTGACTAAAAAGTAAAATAGAACACATTGGTTGTAATGAGAGGTGGCCAGACTGGAGCGAGTGTGCTTGAAAGATAGAACAGGCTCAATTTTTCAAGTGTGCACGCTCGACCCAGAACAGTCTAGTTTACAGGCGCTAGGCAATATTATTGTATGTTGGTTAGTTGAGTGCTAGAAAAACTTCTCAATTTGACATTTTTATTAATATCGATAGGTTTAGCACACTTGCTACTAACGGCCTAATTTAATTGGTAAGATCATAAACCATACTTGTGTGTGTGTGTGTTAAAATACTTCAATAGTATAATCAAAGTAGGCCTTTACAAATAATAATCACCATTAGTGCGGAGAGAGGATGGGAAAACCACAACAATAAATCACTTGTCAAAAACCACTCTCAGTTCACTGAGCCAAGATTCTAATCTTTGCCTCCTCATCAACAACTATCGAGAGCTATCTGCTAATCATGCGCTTGCCAGTTTGGCCACACAGTCGCTCGCATGCTTGCCAGTCTGGGGAGAACTTTAGCACTATGTGAATGTTACAACATGTTCTAGTCAGCCAATCATGTTGCGAGCAACATCAACACGGCTATTTAGTACTCGATTTGTTTGGTAATGGAATACAGACACCTTCGGTGTAGTTTGTCTGTGTCTTGCAGACTCTATAATGTCGTAACCTCTTGTTAAACTTTATTCTGTAGCTCCAGTAAGCTTCTATTGCAAGTACTTGTAGATTAATCAAACCTAAATGCTTGGGTTTCATTTTAGTGAACAGTTTGCTTCAACAGTCCAAACCCACTGTCTAAATCCTGCTCACACACGAGTTTTTACATCATGTTAACATCAACATACGTTACATGAATGTCAAGTTGATCTTGATTCATGCATAAAGCACAATAATTATTTGCTATGGAAGACTAGATGCATGCAAAATGATTGTAATTGTAAATGTTGAGAAATCAAATTCGAGAAAAAACAGTATTGTAGCATCTCTAAAAATACAAATTCGAATGCTCATATCTATATATAAAAAAAGTACACATTTAGTTTAAGTGAAAATGTTTAAATTTAATCAATAAAAAAAGTGGTTTAAGGCTATTGTGCCGCTGACAAATGATATTTTGTTTGCCAAGTCTTATGTCATAAAGAACAAAGTGAACACTTTTTTAGTGAATTAATAATACAATTGTGTTATTTTTTGTGATTTTGTTATACTTTCAACTACACTAGTCTATATAATTCCTTTAGCAAATTGCTCCAAATTGTTTTATATATAAATAAATGTTCCCTTTGTAAACAGCTGTAGGTAGTATCAGCGTAGCACCAAAGAGATGATCTAGCCAAAGTATAACAAATAAAATAAATATGAAACTGATCCACATACAATGATATTATTATTTATATGAATACAAATGCACATCTAACATAATAAGCCTTTGAACACATTAAATACCATGATCAATGTTCCCAAAACCAAAATATAAAACCAAATATTCGGTAACTAGCTACCGCTACATCTCATTTTACCATTTTGATAATTAAGTGGCAGTCACAATGTGAAATCATGTAAAATACTTGGTCTATGTTTGTTAAGTCAGATAACGCGTGCATTGATTGATTAAAAAGTTACCACAGTAATTAAATATCAGAGCCATATCAGTATATTACATGGTTTTTGTGATAAGAAGCTCAAATGCAATTTTTTTATAAATACCCTATTTTTTTGTTATCTTGAAATGAGTAATTTGTATATAAAAGAAAGTTTAAAATTTATTATGCCTGTTATATTTTTAATTCTTGTAAATGAATGTTAAAATAATAAACTATAAATACAAAAATAATGAATTTTCTTGTATTTACTTCTCAACTCTCATAGTAAGCTCATTACAAGGGAGACATGGCCTCTACTGCTAATTAAAAGGGAGAGCTGGTCTCTTAAGCTCATTACAAGGGATACATGGCCTCTATAGCTCGTTACAAGGGAGATATGACCTCTATAGCTCGTTACAAGGGAGATATGACTTCTATAGCTCATTACAAGGGATATATGACCTTTATAGCTTGTTACAAGGGAGATATGGCATCTATGGCTTGTTATAAGGGAGATATGGCCTCTACAGCTAATTACAAGGGACTCATTACAAGGGAGATATGACCTTTATAGCTCATTACAAGGGAGGTATGACCTCTCTAGCTCATTACAAGGGAGGTATGGCCTCTCTAGCTCATTACAAGAGAGGTATGGCCTCTCTAGCTCATTACAAGGGAGACATAGCCTCTCTAGCTCGTTACATGGGAAATATTGCCTCTATAACGCGTTACAAGGGAGATGTGGCCTCTACAAGGGAGAACTGGTATCTACAGCTAATTATAAGGGATAACTGGTATCTACAGCTAATTATAAGGGATAACTGGTATCTACAGCTAATTACAAGAGAGATATGGCCTCTATAGCTCATTAAAAGGGAGGTATGGCCTCTAAAACTCATTACAATGGAGATATGGTCTATATAGCTCATTACAAGGGAGATAATAATGGTCTCTATAGCGCATTACAAGGGGGATATAGCCTTTATATTGACCACAAGGCTGATATGGCCTTTATATTCATTACAAGGGATATGTGGTATATCTATAGATCATTACAAGGGATATTTGACTTCTATAGCTCATTACCAGAGAGATCTGGCCTCTAAAGGTCATTAAACGGGAGGGATAGCCTCTAGATCACATTACATTTTAATTTTAGATTTATGATTTATTTTAATTATATTTATCATATTGAGAGCTTAATTTAAAGAAAATACCACTAAATACATGAAATTATGTATTTAACTTGTACAGAATTTATTGCTTTTCAATTTAAAATAATACAATATAATTATATCAGAATTCAAATTATTGTAAAATTGTATCATACAAGGGATGAACTTTGTTAATTAACATTTATCGAGCGACCCATCGAAGCTGGTATCTGGCAGTTCGTGTCCCGCTTGACAGATAGCGCTAGTCATGTCTACACTTAAAACATCAAACGTAGTGTCGAGATGTATTTTCGTGCCAAGGCCATCTTTTACACAATCATTTATGGACTATTTAAATCTAAATTTATTCCTCCCGGGTAGGCGTGAGTGCTTCTACAGTTTAGTATGCATCTTAGCTGCAGAAGCTACTTAATCGTGCGGCTAGGGACGAAACGCGCTGGGCACCTTAAAGTCGGGATATCCCACTTCTCGTCCGAGGCTATTGTTGAGCGGACGTCTCCGATTTGGAAACGGCCTTGTTTCAATATGGCGGAATTATCCACGGATGCTAAGGCTAACAACGTGTTCAGGTTAAGTGAATACGATTGCATCGGTTTTGATCTCGACTGTACGCTCCTAAGATACAAGCTGACGCCGATGGTGCTGCTTGAATACGACACTTTGTCTAACTACCTTGTTAGAGAGAAGGGCCATGATCCCAAGTACCTGCTCCAACCTGTGCAACTTGACTCCAACTTCCTGCAAAGGGGGCTCATCTTGGATTTCCAGCGGGGAAACGTCCTACGAGTGGGCCACGATGGGGCGATCCAGAGGGCCAGTCACGGAACCCGGGAGATGACAGACGATGATATCAAGGCTTGTTACGGGGCTCACGGGTGGGACGTCACGTCAGAGTTCAGTCGCAACTTACTGGAAGGGTAGGACAGGGCCGTTGGCCGACAAGATGAGGACACTAGGGGACTACTTCGACATGCCAGCGTCCCTGGCCTTCGCGAGGATCATCGACTCGGTTGACGCCAAAGAAGGCAAGGTCGTAGGCACATACAGCGTCTGGCCGGACGTCCTGCATGGGATAGTGGACATGTTCAGCCGGGACCACTTTGACAAGAACAAGGGGGGGTATTTCTCTGAGCTGAAGAGGGACCCCGGCCGCTACATCCAGAAATGCAGTCCGGCTCTCGTCGGTTGGTTGAAGAAGCTCAAGGAGTCCAAAATACTGTTTTTGGTGACTGGTTCGCACGTCGACTTTGCCTCGTTCACCTCAGGATATTGTCTGGGTGAGAACTGGAGGGATCTGTTCCATGTAGTCGTTTGTTACTCGCGGAAGCCCGGGTTCTTCACCGGGGGCAGACCCTTCATGAAGCTAGACGGAATCGATGAGACGGACACCCTGACTGCGGACATGCTGGACTTTGGGAATGTGTACAGCCAGGGCAACTGGCAGGACCTGTACTCACTGTTCGCTAGGAAAACCGGCAAGAAACACCCCAGATGTGTTTACATCGGGGACAACACCATCCAGGACATCTACTCACCGGCCCGCTACACCAAGTGCGACACTGTGGCCGTTGTGGAGGAGATGTTGGCCGAAAAGAGGGACCACGCCGACACCCGTCTGCTGACGTCAGAGAGGTGGGGTTCATACTTTGCCCACAGTTCCGAGAGTGGCCTCAACAACGGCCCTAGCTTGTGGACCGACATTGTGAGGAGGCACGCCAAGATTTGTGTGCCGCACTTGAACTTCCTCGCTGAAAGTGCGCCAGACGCCAGTTATACCACCTTTTCTCCTGATGTGGCCGATCTCACAGCCGGGTTTCATCCGAGCTGTCCTCTAAGTTTGTCTGGCTTCAAGAAATAGTTTGTTCGGTGACTAATTGTTAATATGTTTGTTATTTTATATTTTTAATAGGCCTACATTTTAATATAACTTATACTAGGCCAATTTTTATTGAGACTCGTGTGATAACATACTGTAGGCCTACCTATTTCGAGTATTGTAGTTGACTATCTAACAATCTTAGTTGATTGATTCGTTGTAGTACCTAACATCATAAATTATTTATACATATTTGTGTATAAAAGTGCATTAACGGCCAGTGTAAGAGAAATGGTGTGCTCACAATTAACATTGTTCTTGGTATGCGAAATACAGTCAGGGAATGGTACACTTTTTATGACAGCTTACAGAATTTTTCTCTTTGTTATATAATTTAACACTAACATATATATATTATTTTTAGTACACACAATAAGAATACGGTGAATTATATATCAACAATACTAATATTAGAATTTTAAATATGCTCACTTACGTCATTAATGTTCGGCCATATTGTGTAGGCTATAGGCCCCGATAAAGACTCCATATCCGTAAGACCGTACTCCGTGTTCCTGGTCCATAAGAAATTTTACTCGCGATTACAGAGTCAATATCCGTAATCACATGACCGTTTCAACCAATGAGATAGTAAGAGACTTTGTCCAATCAAAGAATTCGAAAGAAAGTCGCTCAGTCAGCTGATCATATAAGAATCAAAGAAACCAAAAACAACTTTGTAGAGAAAACTTCCAGTATATACTAAAATGTAGGTTAAGTACAATCACAAGAAATATATATATAACTCTATTTTAACTAGCAAACTTAAAATAAATAAGTATTTGCAATGGCCTGAAAATGCAAAACAGATGTAGGGCCTACTAGTATTTTGGATGAAAACAAAACAAGTAATTTGTAATATTTTTTTATTTAGCACTGTGTCTTACTACCCGTCCGGATTATAAAGGGCCTACTAGTATTTTGGATGAAAACAAAACAAGCAATTTGTAATATTTTTTTATTTAGCACTGTGTCTTACTACCCGTCCGGATTATATGCTTGAGTACCTACTAATTACATTAATTGATTAGGAATTGGGAAGGTTGAATTTAGAGGAAGTGAACCCGCTTTAGCGTGGAGGGAGAGTGGAAAACCATTTAGGAAAAACCGCCCCCAGTTCACCCGACCGAGATTCGAGCCTCAATCTCCTCGTCCTCGGCAGTCAAGCTCAACATGAAACTGGTGCATTAACTAACTACACCACCGAGGCAGGTATTTGATGAGATGCTTCTACTTGCTAAATAAGCAGAATTATTAAAAAAAACTTTGGGCTAAGTTGCCTGACTTATTAAGTAGCCCATAGGAGTGGTGCTGCCCATTACAACTATCACAAACTTGCACGTGCTATTTCAAAATTAATTACATGTGCCAATGTACACCAGGAGAAAGGTGATCTGGCGGTCTAGGGGTAAGGTGTCGGACTTCTGTGCTGGGGTCAGGGGTTCAATCCTCGGTCCCGGCACAGATTTATCTGATTGCCAAACCCTTCCTTCACCTCTGACAAGATAATAATAATAATAATAATAATAATAATACACCAGGAGAAAGAATGGCACCCAATCTGGATAGAGTGGTTTAGATTCCACTAATGCAAACATGTTCCTAGTTCAAGTGGATTTTCTAAGTGCCTAAAAAGGACTAGGCATAGTAAAATATATGAACAGATAATTTGTGCTTGTAGAGCCTGAAGACTAGGAGATTGGGGTTCGAATCTGGTCAGGTGCGCTGAGGGTGGGTTTGATCTAAATGGTTTTCCACTCTCACTGCATGCAAATGTGGGCACACTGCCTCTGAATTCAACCTTCCTGATCCCTTCCTCTGAATTTAACCTTCCTGATCTCTAACCCATTAGTAATTAGTACATAGGCATATCACCCAAATAGGTAGTAGGACGTGGTGCTAAGAAAAAATATTGATTTGGATTCCACTACTCCAAAACATGTCCCTAGCTCAGGTTGATTTTCTACGTGCCTAAAAAGTACTAGGCTTAAAAAACAGATGGTAACAATTTATTTAAATAGCCTTTTTTTTTTCTAGTGTCCATGGTTAAATCCAATATAAACACAAAATGGAAATAGAGAGGTTTGGGTTCCACTATTAACAAATAATATGTTTCTAACTCAAGTGGATTTTTTAAGTGCCTAAAAAAGAAGTAGGCCTGATAAAAAAAATATACACGCAGAAACAATTTATGCAGGTATATATATATTTATTTATTTTTTTTCCGTAAATAAACACAACATTGTAAAAAAGGGGTTTGGATTCCAAAGTAAAAGCAGGCCAAAACTTATCTGGTATTCTGGCGATTTGTGAAATGCTTGACCACGCATTTTCTTTTCTCAAGGTGTCCTTAAATTCTTTGAGTTTTTTTACTTAACAAAACAAGCCTTTGCCGAACACAATCAATTAGAAGAGAATCCATTTCATAATCACTTGTATCCATAATTTATCAATTAGAAAAAATTAAATTACGCTAGTATATGGAGGATAAACAAAATAATAGGGGTGTTGAACCTACAAAAGCAAAGTCAATATTTCTAAGAACTTGATATTTCTCAGAAAACATTTTCCTAGAAGCCGCTCTTCTCGGCCTGTTTAGATTTTCAGAAAAATGTTTCTGAAATAGCTCCATGTGTAGCCATCTTTTAATTTTGTATATGTTTCCATAGTGACATCCTCTCACTGCCATTTGTTCTTTTATTTCAATGCGCATGCACATATTTACTCAACTGTGATTGGTAGTCCTTATAAACTAGTCCGTAGAAAGTTAAAGTTGAGCACCTTCTATGGGATAAGGACTTACGGATAAGGACTTTGTGGCCAGCGCAATATTATACTGTGGCATCGATTTCTTACGAACCACGGACCTAAGTATACGGAGTCTGTGTCGGGGCCTTATCAGTGTCTGGAACTCATTGATATGATAACTCGGGTAAATGTTTATCTACATAAATCTATCAGAGTTGGGTCGAATCCACTATTAGGCTAAACAAATTCGAATCTCAATTTATAATTGAATCCTGAATCTCTAATCCGAATCTGAATCTTGGGAAAAAATTATGAACATAAGAGGAATTATAAATAGGCCTCTAGTAGGACAATAGAAAATACAAATATAAATTAAATGTTAACATTCTTTCTTATAATCTATTCATTATAATGTTCATAAATTCAGTTGAGTGTTAAATTACTGGTCTGAGGTCTGGTTGTCAAGTTCATCCTATAGTAATTATAATCAGTTCTAGACCAACCATAGCGCCTAAAAAGCATTATAGCTCAAAGAAAATTTCACTTGAAAAATTGAATATATATATATATATATATATGGTGTACATATAGGATTTAATCTCAAATCCAAAATTTTCTCGAATATTGAATATCCATAAGGGTTTGAGGAATTTGAAGGATTCAAGGGCCCCTCCATACTTTCAATACATTCTAAAGCTAATTTAGTTCATAACCTGATTCTTGCAAATAAATAATAATTTTTTATCTTGTTTTAAAGTCACTTTGAACGTATTTTAATGAAATTACACAAAGAAACTGTCACACACATCTATCACAATGGGCAACCTTACAAAGTATTGTAAGTAAATGGTGTCATAGTTATTTTAACAGACAATAATCAATGTTTATTATATACTAGCCCAACATAACCTAGTCTTCCCTGTGTAGGTAAAAAGATTTCTACTTTATTGTAAAGGGTTGTATTGTTAAAATAAACTACCAGTAAATAACCAAATATTTTTGGAAATCTTTTTAATGGGGTGGAATGGGATAGGATGGCGTGTTTGTGAATACAGTATCTAGGGATAAAATATTTTAGTAAACACATTTTGTACCATTTGGATGGTTAAGTTTCGTTAATATTAATATTATTCTATTCGCCATATGCTTGTTACATATGTTCACAGTAATAATATATTTGTTATCGTATTATTAAACGACAAAGAAACAAATTCTGTAAACTGTCGTAAGAAGTGTACCATTCACATCGAAAAACTAATATCAAGTATTTAAATATTACTAGCACATCACATGATACTTGGCAGCCATTGTTAACTGGGAAAGGACATCACACGGTGCTTAATAGTCAGTATTAACTAGACAAGGACATCACATAATGCTTAGTAGTCGATGTTAACCGGGCAAGGACATCACACGATGCTTGGTAGTCAATGTTAACTGGGCAGGGACATCGCACAGTGCTTAGTAGTCAATGTTAACTGGGCAGGCACATCACACAGTGCTTAGTAGTCAGTATTAACCAGACAAGGACATCACACAATGCTTGGTAGTCAATGTTAACTGGGCAGGGACATCACACAATGCTTAGTAGTCAGTATTAACACGGGCAAGGACATCACACGATGCTTGGTAGTCAATGTTAACTGGGCAGGGACATCACACAATGCTTAGTAGTCAATGTTAACTGGGCAGGGACATCACACAATGCTTAGTAGTTAATATTAACCGGGCAAGGACATCACACAATGCTTGATAGTCATTATTAACTTGGCAGGGACATCGCACAATGCTTGGTAGTCAATGTTAACCAGGCAGGGACATCACACAATGCTTGATAGTCGATGTTAACCAGGCAGGGACATCACACAATGCTTGGTTGCTGTTTGAGTGACTGGTCATGTCGCACTATAGATGTACTGTGACTTTAGTGTTAGTAAATCTCTTGTGTTGTTTGTACAACATTTCCACAGTGTATTGTTAATATGTTTAGAGCAAGTTAAGACAGTTTGATCTGTCAAAACATCTTCATGGCTCAAATCAATTATTACTGTTATGTTATAATTTTATTAAATTAGATTGATTTTGACTGATATTTGAACAGATTGAAAATATTGTAGGCTGTACTAATCAAGTGTACAAAGATTTACTGAGGTTTATCATATATTATTTATAGTAGCTTAAAGCCCATTAAAAAATGTAAATGAAATATTTATATATGTTGTATGGATGCGCAATTAAGATGTACTATTTATACAAACAAGATGTAATAAACAACCAGACTTTCCGGTATTCTTAAAGTTGAGCCCTATTTACCTCAAAACTCATTCACATGTGTTAATAACAGGTGATATTATCATATGGACTATTAGAGGCCTGAAGGTGATTTATCAATAACCAGCATATAAATTGGGTAACACATTCTTAGCTTTGTAATGTAGTCACAACCAACTGTCAGCTCCTTAAAGTAGTCACAACCAACTGTCAGCTCCTTAAAGTAGTCTCAACAAACTCTCAACTCTTTAAAGTAGTTTTAACAAACTGTCAACTCTGTAAAGTAGACACAACAAACTGTCAGCTCTGTAAAGTAGTCTCAACAAACTGTCAGCTCTGTAAAGTAGTCAAAACAAACTGTCAGCTCTGTAAAGTAGTCACAACAAACTGTCAACTCTTTAAAGTAGTCTCAACAAACTGTCAGCTCTGTAAAGTAGTTTCAACAAACTGTAGCTCTTTAAATTAGTTTTAACAAACTGTCAACTCTTTAAAGTAGTCAAAACAAACTGTCAGCTCTGTAAAGTAGTCACAACAAACTGTCAACTCTTTAAAGTAGTTTTAACAAGCTGTCAACTCTGTAAAGTAGTCACAACAAACTGTCAGCTCTGTAAAGTAGTCTCAACTAACTTTCAGCTCTGTAAAATTGTTTTAACAAACTGTCAACTCTGTCAAATAGTCACAACAAACTGTCAGCTCTGTAACATAGTCTCAACAAACTGTCAGCTCTGTAAAGTTGTTTTACAAACTGTCAACTCTTTGAAGTAGTCAAAACAAACTGTCAGCTCTGTAAAGTTGTTTTAACAAACTGTCAGCTTTGTAACATAGTCACAATACATTTTCAGCTCTGTAAAGTAGTCACACCAACTTTTCAGCTATATAATATAGTCTTAGCAATAAAAAACTCAACTTTTATGCCTAATAAGCGAATGTCAGCAGTGACGTGTTGAGCACTCTACTGGCATCTTTCATTACTAAAAGGCTTTACCAAAATTGTTTTAGGGTAAAAATAGGGGGAAAAAATTTCAAAACGGATAAATTTTGTGTAAACGCCGAAAGAGGAAATCCTGACTTGAACCTTGGGACCTAGTTTCCTGGTCAATGAGCCCTTCCGATCTTATCTTATTGTTAACAATATTTCTAGGTTGATATTCATTCAACAACAATCTTTCATGCTTGAGTTGTAAAATAAATACATTTTATATCTTTACATTTACTTATATATATATTCATACATCCCATTAAAACGTATTTGTTTCTTTGACTTGCCTGCAGATTAAAGTAAATAGAGATCTTGTGGTCATAATTATCACCATAGGCGACTAGGTAAATAATTATGTATGCATTATACAGAATGTTTCACTGAAAGCGTGCCAAAATTAAACAGGACATAGGGAATGCTCTACCGAATATTTTGAGACAGGGAACGTGTGGCCTGTGAGGCTAGCTAAGTGGGATATGGGTCTAAACATGTCTAACACTGTTACTGATGTCCGGTTTATTTACAGCTAATCATTACATGTAGTTTTTTACATGTAGTTGTAACATTACGTACAGGTAGTACTGTACAGTATATCATATCATTGACAAACCAGAGGAAACCTACCATTTATTACCTCGCAACAGTTGCTCAAAATGACGTCCACCAACCCCAATGCAAGCATGACATCAGCGTACGAGATTCTGCCGCACCCGTTCTAATATCCCATGTGTGTTGCTAATCATGTCACAGGCGACGACAATCCTGGCAACCAACTTCAAGTCTGTGTCCACTGGGGTCTCATACACAAGTGATTTGAGATATCCCCATACGAGACAGCCTTCAGGCTCTCCTCCACATGTTTAGACCCATATCCCCCTTAGCTGGCTTCGCAGGCCACACGTTCCTTATCTCAAAATGTTCGGTAGAGCATCCCCGATGTCCTGTTTAACTTTTTCACACTTTCACTGAAACACTCTGTATATATAATTTCATGCCCTTTTGTCCGACCGAAGGTCATTTTTTTTCATTTTCTATTTCACCTTCGGCCGTCGCCAAATAAATCACATATATTGTGAAAAATCCCTATTTTTAAGTTTAGTGCAATTTCTCTTGTATTTTAAATTTAAGATCATGTCTATTTAAATAACAGGTCACATGTTTATTGTTGATAGCATAAAGTAGAATACATTTTCGAAATTGTGATACAAAATAAAAGTATGACAAAAATATTAATCACTTCTTCCTCTTAATATATTGGCTTTGAAAAAGTGACTAAATTATTTTTTATTACTATCCAGTCCCCTATAAAAAATGAATCAGTTCTCTTTTGTGTATATAATAGTTAATTATATTAGCCATGGTTTGAGGGGAAAGTTCTTAATAAATCTGATAACACAGACCATGTGTCGCCATAACTGACTACTGACTAGTCTACTAACTGTACGCCTAAACCCATCATGCAGTGACTTGCCAGTTGTCACGTGACCGCTCTCGAATCGCACCCATGAGCCTACATTAGGTAAGGTAAGTTAAATGAGGCTTCGGCGAAACCTTCGATCTAATTTTGGCCGAAGCTGATTATCTTGCTGAAGGTGCAATTTATGGAGGAAGGTGGCCGAAGCCGAATGTTCAGTTGGACACAACCAGAATAGCATAAACATTAATTGGTGCATATCTCAAATGTCACAAGTGGCTGTGTGGTGCAACACCTAGTCTCAAACTCTGCCCTGGTTAGTGAGTGACTAGCGCGTCTGACAAACGGTTCTCTGGTTAGTGACTAGCACGCCTGACAGACTGTGCTGGTTGTTATCACTCCCCTCCCTCCGCACCCTTTTGCCCCAGGATTCACCATTATGTGTGTGGTTATTTCAGCTGCCTATAGTCCCCACCATCACAAGACAGCTCGAGAAGATGAAGGGCAGTGGAAGGTCGAACAAGCCGAGGACCAAGGACACCTGGAAGGGCAGGAAACTGTTGAGGAGACAACAAGAAACCTTGGCGGAAGTTCAGAGGATGAAACGAAATCTTGGCGGAGGTTCAGAGGATGAAACTGGCGACAAAAAGCTGAGCTCCATTTGACTGGACGGAAGTCGGCCGCGGCTTAGTGTCCGAACATAAGCTATACACATCCTTCAGGATGTACAACCGTCTCGAGTTAAATAACCCTTGGTTGGTTTTATGATATTTACATTGTATTTGTGTTTGTAAAGCTGTTGCTTATTTAGATGATTGTGTTGAACGCTTATTTATCAATGATACTACAGTATAACCCCATTAGACCGAACCTTAGTAATTCAGAATTTCGGATCATCCAAACATAATTGAGGGGGTCAGGGCAAAAACATGACAACCTTCACAGATTTTGATGCATTATATTCACTATTTAAACTTCTAAGAAATCTGTAAATCTCTCTATATATAAAACATATATATGTTGTTAGATATGTCTAAAAAAACCTTGTAATTCAAGAGGTAAGCTGCCAGAAAGTCCTGCTAACACATTTTTTCATATAATAAGGGTTATAGTGATTTTACATTAAACTTCTAAGTAATCTGTAAATCTCTCTATGTATAAAACATATATATGTTGTTAGATATGTCTAAAAAAAACCTTGTAATTCAAGAGGTAAGCTGCCAGAAAGCCCTGCTAACACATTTTTTCATATAATAAGGGTTATAGTGATTTTACCCCGACTCCCTCAAATTTTGTTAAACACGAGGGAAAAGAACAAACTAAGTCAAATGAAATATATTTTGTTGTTTAACAAAAGTTCAAAGAGAATGGTAAGAAACCAGTGATAAATAAATACTTAATATTTACATGGTGTAGTCAATAGAGTTTATTCAACTTTAATCCAACTCACTTTGGTGGCCACATGGTCTAAGGTGCTACTCTCGCAATAGACTAAACTACCCATGATGGGGAGATCGCAGTTCGATCCCAGTCGGGTGTACTGAGAGTGGTTTTTCCTAAATGGGTTTCCATTCTCTCTCTCCCCCACACAAATGCGGGTACATATCCTCTAAGTTCAACCTTCCTCATTCCTAACCCGATAGCTTAATTATTACATAAGCTTACAACCCGAATGGGTAGCAAGACATGGTGTGAAAAGACTCGTCTTCACTTAGATTATTCTGTATTCTCTCAGATAATCCTGACAAGCTTTGGCCCCAATTAGTTTGGCTTAGCAAGGTTATACTGTATTTCATTTGTATAAACATTGAATGTAAAACATAAAGGACCAACTATTATATAAGTCTGAAATAAAACAAAGGTCATTATCCAAGTCATGAGTTTACTGATTCGTGTGAAATTGTCCTTCCCCCACCTCCCCTTACGCTTAAAACATACACCTTTTTTTGGTCAAATGAATTCCATAACAAGTTATGCATATCTAAAATTAGTTTTGGCAATAACTTGCTTTGGGTTGTTATGTTAAGGTACGTATTCACCGAAGGAACATTGAGGACCTTTTTGTTGCCATATGTTGTTATTTGTTTCACAATTTAGGAACCTATGTCAACAAGTGTAAACTTTTTGTCTTCACTGGAGCAACTCAACTCGAACATTAACTTTTTGTTTGTGGTTGTTTATGTTTTGCATTGTTGCGTCTCCACTGTTCGTCAACTTATTCAGTCAAGATGTGGTATGACGTTGATGAAGAGTCACTTAAATTAGATGTTATCTGCCCAAAGGAAACACAGACGCTAAGCTTGTAACTGTGACACTGTCTTCGCCAAGGCAACAAGATGTTCCAATTGGTTCTTTTGATGTTACCACCTCAAAACGTAACTATCAACAACTTTTAGTTTCTGTAGTTGGAAAAATAAAGAATAAGGCGCAGCTTACTGGAACATTAAGGAACATTTTCTTAAACGTGAGAAACATAAAAACTACCTGAATGTTCCTTCAGGTGGATATGGGGCTTTATGTTTAGTAATGAACCGTTTTGAATAAAGTTCAGAAATTTCTGTAAGCAAGATTAAAAAAGAAACTTATTCGGATAGTTGTGAAGTTGTTTGACCATGTCTGAGTAATCTGTCGCACGAAACATGCTTATTATGGTTTGTGTGGTGGGCCTTCAATAAGATCCTAATGTTAGGTTCCTCCGAGACAAGAACATTCCTTCTTTTTGTCGTCAGATATTCATTATTCCAATATTTCCAGTAGAAGACTGAAACCCAAATATCTTGATTTCTTTATCACACTTTGTAACTTTGTCAACTTTGTGACTTCTTTTCTTCATCCTAACTATAAATGATGTTAGAACTAATTCCTAATATACTTTTATCTTTTGATCTAACACTTGAAATATAATACCATCATCATCAACAACTATTTCCAGCCTGTGGCCGGGTCAGTTTAGTAAACTGCCTCCATCTTCCTCTATCCTTCTATCGTTCTTCTGCTCTCACTTGTACACTTTCTGTTATCTGCTCCTATCATATCTTTCTTGGCCTTCCTTGTGGTCTTTTTCCTACATACTTCATTTCCATAATTTTCTTTGGCATCCTCTCATTTTCCATAGTAGTAGAAAGTAAATAAATCCAAAATAATGTGATATCTAAAGTCTAACTTTTTTTTAAATTAAAATGTAAAGTGCACCATCAACCTTGTAATGTTAAATATCTCCAAAATATAACTTCAGACTCAACCTCATCAACTTCAATCTTGTTATTCATATAAATTCCCCACCCCCACCTGTTTAACAACCCCCGACGAGTTCTCAGATGCTCTATCGAAACCCCTGACTACCAAGGACTGCACCAAAAAGGATGGAGAAGAAGCTGGAGTAAGCGACTGGGTACATTATGGACATGTAATGAGGATGAAAGAAGAAATAATACCGAAGAGAAAGATGGAGATTTAGGAAAAAGACCGCAAGGGAGGCCAAGAAAGAGATGGGGAGGAGCAGATAAAACTAAGTGTGTGAAAGGAGAAGAATAGTGGAAGGACAAAGGAAGATGGAGGCATTTTACTAAAGTGACCCACCAAAGGCTGGAAACAAGTGATGAGAGAGTTTTCAGGTGTACCACTTAGTACAGTAATTTTATTTCTCTTGGTAATTCACATATGGTTATTTTATATTTGCCCATTTTTCTATTGGTTCACTCTATTACGTTATCAAATATTAAAGGAGAAATTTATAACATTTATGTAAAAAAAATGTTTTTTAACTGTAATAAAAACTGTATCTGGTTCTAGATAGTTAAAAATTAAATTGAAAGACAAACAATTATTCTATCATCATCACATCTTACTA
This sequence comes from Timema bartmani, assembly GCA_902151455.1. Lineage (NCBI taxonomy): Eukaryota > Metazoa > Arthropoda > Insecta > Phasmatodea > Timematidae > Timema > Timema bartmani. The sequence continues at coordinate 22,115 of CABFWB010006165.1, forward strand.
CCTGTTCAGGTTATATACATAGATATTATGATAATTACTTTAATGGAGTAGGGATGAGGTAGAAGGTATTTTAAAGGTAATCTACCAGTATTTGCGTGGAGGGAGAGTGGGAAACCATTTAGGGAAAACCACCTTTATTAGACCCCCGATCTCGTCTTCACCAGGCCAGTGACTCTTTAGACCATTTCACCACTGAAGCAGGTAAACAAACCATTTCATGAGTAAAATAACTAATGTAAAATGCATAAGAAAAATGTTTACTGAAAATGGATTTACACAATTTTTTATCACTGCGTCTTACTACCTGTTTGCGTTATAGGCAAAATAATTATTTAAAATATGAGATAAAACTTGAAATTTTTTAATTAAATAAAATGGTAAAGCAACTATTGGAAAAACAAGTATTTATTAACATATTCTATTAACATTTATAAACTTCATCATTCTCATAATTACTTTATACAGTTAACTCTCGATTTATCCGCGGTAATGGAGGGAACGAGTGCCAAGGATAGCCCAAAATCGTGGAAAGTCCCCATATTTAGTAAAGCATGAGACTAGCACATTCAATTCAAACTAGTACTCACCTATCGTGATTGCATCCATGAACACATCATTATATTTCATGCACTTAGATTTAAAAAAACACACTTTAAATCAACATGCAGTATAGTCAGTATATATAGTATACATCACTTAAAAATGGATGTATTATTCCTGTGCTTCATTGCAGCCGTTTTCCTTATCCTTTCCCGCTATGTATTTTCCGTAGCATCAGCTTGTCGGATAGTAGCATGTTATCTTCCTGTTCCAAATAATTAAGCTGGTACAACCCCAAAAGCTTCCCCCCCACACCCCCCGCATAAACTTTTTGCCTCTCTAGCCATTATCTCTTCTCTAGGGATTTATTGAGTACAACAATCTGTAGGTATTCACCATCAATGCGGCGTTTTTCAAAAATGTATCCCCTGCTGTTAAGCCGAAAAGCAGATAATCCGCCCGCGGATAGTCGGGAGCTTACTGTATTTATATTTTAATAAGTTAAAATATTCAAATAAAATTAATACTCTGCATAATTAATACTAACATGACTGTTCGTCCACATTCAATCAGCTGTAGTTACTATTAATAGAGACTCGCTGCAAATTATCAGCTGCCATTCACAGATCAAAAATAACTTTGGGTGGATTTCACAATTTCATGTTACTAACCTCATAGAAAACTATCGTATTTCTTCAATTTAAAGACACACATTTTCTCCCATTTAAACATCTCTAAAAATGGGCTGCATCTTAAAATCATAATTATTTTTTGACCAACGCTCTCGATGGCTTGAGAAGACTGTGTTATAGGATGATAAAGATAAAGACGGCTCAGAAGATATTCGACTGGTATTGATTCAGAAGGAACAGATGAATAACATACCTACTGATAAATATTGTACTATGGTTGTTAGTAGATTGAATTCTGTAGTAAAATATTTCTTAGATACACAAGAACCTTGTTAATCCAAAATAATCGGGACCGAAGCTTGTTTGAATTAACCGGTAGAATACAGGGATACAGTATTTTCACGAATTTTAAATTACAGTTGAATGAGTTTAATCACATTTTCGTTTATTTAAATGATGTATAACACGTAATATGTACTGTAATTATTTTCAGTTACAGGAAAATACATTGTATTGACTACAACTTATAAATAATCATTTATTATCAGATATCATTGTTCTTACAGTTCTCTTTTAACTTGTTAACCAATACAATATATTTTATTTGGATTAATTTTTTTTCTTTTTTCTGAAAAATGTGTTTTGATTGTCAAATTTTGGTTTACCGGGCTTCGGTCTAAAGAGGTTTTCCTGTAAAGGATATTTTAGTGTTTTATTTATTTTGTTAGAATCAAAGCATTTTTTCTGTTGGTGGTTCTGAAATATTAAGGTGCGTCTTACAATCGATGGTGTCTTAGAATCAAAGAAATATGGTATATAAATTCTCGCAACAAACACAGACACAATAACAATGCTATGAGATTCACACCTGTGTGTTTGGTAAATACATACGGTTACAGTTATTAAGTAGTACGGCCATATGCTGATGGGGGGAAGGGGGTTCAGGGGGTTAAACTCCCCCCCCCTCCCCCACAATAGTGGCAACATATCTCTCTCTCTCTTTCTATATATATATATATATCCTATATACATATAATTGTGTATAGCTTGTTCTCCAGATAGCTTTCTACTGTGAATGTACTATGTAATATACAGAAATTCTGTGTTGAAAGACTGCATTGTCAAAAATTCCCCTACTTCAAAACAAACATCTTTCCTTTCTCTTTGCGAAACCAGAAGGGCTAGTAAACATGAGGCAGCTATGAGATTCAAAGAAGTGTATAAGTCACTAGTTAATGCACTGGAAAAAAATTCAGTCTTCAGAAAATCAACAAACTTCAAATTTGGCATATCAATTAATTATTGGAGTGCCATTACTGCAGGGTAGTTTATAATATGCCTCATTGTAAGTGAGAAAATATTCTCTTTTACACTGCAGCTGTCAAAGGCACTTCAAAAAGTAGTGATTGATATCACTGAAGCCTGCTCTCATGTCAACACAGTTTTGGAAGTTTTAAAACTGTAACGTGATAATTCCAAAGAAGAATTTAAGACACTGTATGCGTTAACATTAATACTGATGTCGAATGTTGGTGACACTATCTGTTGTATGTGTTACAAATCAATATTCAGGTGAATAAAGCTGAAGTTATTGAAATGTATGTTGTGATAACTTGACTTGTCAGAATACAACAAAATATTACAAACAATTGTGCAATAAAACATTTTACAAGCAATTTTTGTGTATAAAGTGATAAAAATAACAATTTTTTTTAAAGTATAAAACCATTAACAAAAAAATTCAAACTTCGATAACATTTCATATATTAAATTCAAGTCTGCTTTGAATTGAAATAATGGACTTTGCACACCCCGAATAGAAACTAGAATAAAAATACTAGGCGTGTAAATAAGCTAATATATAAAAAATATAAAACAAAATACTTGTATATATAAAAGCTATAAACTAATGTGGATGTTGTGGGCTGTAGGCCGATGAGATGTGGTTCAAGATCGCTCAACACACACAGCTATCCCCATACCACCTCCGATACAGAGGGATGCTACCCCCTTCTTACCCCCAGTCTGTTCCAAGGCGTGCAGCAGTGTCACAAGGATCCGCGCACCTGAACACACAACAATATTCAGTGAATAACCACAGGCTAGTGATGACATATTAAATTGGTCACCAGACTGGTTATAAACTAGGTTCATTTAACAGTTGGGGGTTTCCTGTACTAGCATACCGTTACCCACCTGACGCTCCTATAGGGTGCCCCAACGAGATGGCCCCTCCATTGACGTTCACCTTGCTGGGAGACAGCCCCAGTTCCCTGACCACTGCCAGCGCTTGAGCGGCGAACGCTTCATTCATTTCAAACAGGTCCACATCTGCTATGTTCCAACCAGCTCTCTCCAACTGTGTGACAATATTGGTGGTCATTAGGCTCTCGCATGAATTACCAATGACAAGATAGTGTGCATTAGGCTCTCACGCATGAATTACCAATGACAAGATAGTGTGCATTAGGCTCTCTCACATGAATTAACAATGACAAGATGGTGTGCATTAGGCTCTCATGCATGAATTACCAATGACAAGATAGTGTGCATTAGGCTCTCTTGCATAAATTACCAATGACAAGATGGTGTGCATTAGGCTCCCTTTCATGAATTAACAAAACCTCTATTCATCATCAAAGTGGATAAAGAATGTTGATGAAAGATTTGTAAACTTACTGCAAGAATGCCCAAGGGAAGGTGTACCCTACTGCACCAAGAGTATCTGATTCCCGAATTCCATCACTAACATTCAGCGCTGGCACTAGAACTAACTAATAAAGGAGAAACACTGTTTTCACACAGAAATTACAACTCTTTTGGCTCGGCCATGGATTCTGCCTTGAGACATCATGAACATTATTACAACAAGTTGATGTTTCTCCGGGAACTTGCACTCGAGTGTGTCGGTGATCTGGATACTCACGGCGCGGGTGACTGCAGGAATGGGCCCCAGACCCATGACGGAAGGTTCCACCCCAGCCTGGGCGTAGGCCACTACACGGCCTAAAGGGGTCACACCTCGCTTCTGGGCCAACTCTTCAGACATGAGTACCAACGCAGCTGCGCCATCGTTTATACCGGATGAGTTTCCTGCAGTCACTGTACCTCCAACCTGTACAGGTACAAGACAGGGTTATACGCACCTTGAACCTACCACCTCCATGTTCAGTTGCACACCTCAGACGTATACTCACAAGCTTCTAGGTTTCATTAATATTATCATTCAATTGTGTATTTTAGTGCCAGCTTGCTGGCATTATTACACTTAAGTGCCAGTTTGCTAACATAATTATGTTTTAGTGCCAGTGTACTGGAATTATTTTGCTCTAATGCCGGAGTGGCGAGACTTTTGGATCTGCTGATCTACTCCAAAGTAGGAAAAAATTTACGATCTACTACGGAACTAAAGGATGATATTGTTTGTTTCATTATTAAAAAAAATTATAACCCATTTTGTGTTTTAAAAGTAAAATTATATTTTTACTTACTTAAAATCCATTACTGTGTTCGGCCTGTGGCCTTAGTCAGTATTTTATTCAAGTCATATATTTTCCACTACTGGCTGGATGGGCCTGTCGTAGCTTCATATGTCTTATAATCTAACTTAAGACTAGGACAGGCACAACATTCAGTCCCCGGCTGTTAATTCATCACTGTGAAAGGGTGAACCCACATTTCCCCAATGATACATTTTTCGGCCATGCTGGGATTGGAACCAGGGAATCTTAACTTAGAGAGTCAAGCTATCGACTAAGCTAGGGTATCAGATAGTAAAATAATATTGCATATAAAAATATTCAATACTTTCACTGGTTGAAACCAAGTTTTTCATAAAACTATCTACCTACATTATATAACTTACTGAACAAAGTATTTTTTTACTAAAAACTTGACTTTGAAGATGATGTATTACACTGCCTAATCTTAAAATAGTTTGTGGAATAAGGGTTTATAAATACTCAGGCACAAATGAAGGCAGAATTATAAGTGTTCATCAGTAAAACGGCTTTGATATTTAGATATTTACAATCTTCATTTGAGAAAAAGGTGCAAACCCTCTCTTTAATTTTCTCAATACTTTTTAATCAATCGCCATGGTGATCAACCAAACAAGCGGCCGCAATTGACTGTTCGATTATGATCCACTGTTTGGCCACCTATGCTCTAGTGCCAGTTTACTGGCATTATTACATTCTAGTACCAGTATCCTGGCATGATTACACTCTAGTACCAGTATACTGGCATTATTACACTCTAGTACCAGTATGCTGGCATGATTACACTCTAGTACCAGTATGTTGGCATTAATATGTGCTACTGCAATATTAGCGCCTTAGGCCATTCACCCACGAAAGCAGGTCTTATTTTATTAATGTCTATATGAATATTATTTGTATGAATTCCAAAATCTGGAGCAGTTAAACAACACCAGCAAACATGTCTTGTTAATGATGTTTTTCCAATATTCATGTTGCTATCCATGATATTGGATGAAATATGTAGTTTTGAACCTGAGTGTACCTTTACAAATGCTGGCTTTAGTTTTCCCAGAGCTTCGAGAGTGGTGGTTGGTCGAGGAAACTCGTCCTTGTCTACCACTACAGGGCCCTTCCTCCCAGGAACATTAACAGAGATGAGTTCTTTCTTGAACAATCCTCTCTCTTGTGCATTAGAGGTGCGAGCCTGGCTCTCTGTGGCGAGTTGGTCCTGCTCCTCTCGACTCAGCTTGTATTGGCGAGCAACGTTCTCAGCTGTAACAAACCCAGGTTCAACTTGTACCGGTGAGCAACGTTCTCAGCTGTAACAAACCTATGTTCAACATGTACTGGTGAGCAACATTCTCAGCTGTAACAAGCCCAGGTTCAACATGTACTGGCGAGCAACATTCTCAGTTGTAACAAGCCTAGGTTCAACATGTACTGGCGAGCAACATTCTCAGCTGTAACAAACCCAGGTTCAACTTGTACTGGTGAGCAACGTTATCAGCTGTAACAATCCCAGGTTAAACATGTACTGGTGAGAAACACTCTCAGCTGTAACAAGCCTAGGTTCAACATGTACTGGCGAGCAACATTCTTAGCTGTAACAAGCCCAGGTTAAACTTGTACTGGCGAGCAACGTTATCAGCTGTAACAAACCCAGGTTCAACATGTACTGGCGAGCAACATTCTCAGATGTAACAAGCCTAGGTTCAACATGTACAGGCAAGCAACATTCTCAGTTGTAACAAACCCAGGTTCAACTTGTACTGGCGAGCAACATTCTCAGCTGTAACAAGCCTAGGTTCAACATGTACCGGCAAGCAACATTCTCAGTTGTAACAAACCCAGGTTCAACTTGTACTGGCGAGCAACGTTATCAGCTGTAACAAGCCCAGGTTCAACTTGTACTGGCGAGCAACATTCTCAGCTGTAACAAGCCCAGGTTCAACTTGTACTGGCGAGCAACGTTATCAGCTGTAACAAGCTCATATAAAGCTTGTAATGGTAAGCAACATTTTCAGCTTGTACTGGCGAGCAGCAATCCCAGGCTCAGCTTATAGTGATGAACATAAAACCCAGATTCAACTGATTTACCCACATAAAGATTCACTCGCTACCTGTCTCGCCCATGTGAATGTGACAGAAGGCGTCGATGAGTCCATCTCCCAGCAAGGAGTCAGTCAAAGTGCTGTCCCCCAATTTGACCCCGGCTCGCATGTGGATAGTGTGTGTGGACTGACTCATCGACTCCTGGCCTCCGCTCACCACAATAGAAGAGTCTCCATTTTGAATAGCTTGAGCACCCAGCACTACGGACCTACAAGAAGAATACTTCACAACAACATTACCTTCATTAGTAGTCGTTAGCATCTCAACAAAGTTGATTAAAGCTACGGATATTATTGTGACCTGGTCACCGGGACAAATACGCCAGGACCAGAACGCCAACACCGAGAGCCTTGTTAAATATGAGAGTGGCTGTACTACGGAACACCGAGAGCCTTGTTAAATATGAAAGTGGCTGTACTACGGAACTACAGCATGGCGACAATGACTTGGTTGTGAATGTGGGCGGCTTTGAACCTCTCATATAAATAACCATCCTTAACATTCACAGCGACTAGGCCACAAGTTTGTTGCCAGTGCTATAAGGGGACAAGAATTCATGGAGACTTTTTTTTAGCACTGCGTCTTACTAATCATTTGGGTTATATACTTATATACTAATTACATTAATGGGATTAGGTAGGTTTTATTATGAAAAAATGTACCCAGATTTGTGTGGAAAGAGAGTGGAAAATCATTTTGGAAAAAGCCCCCTTAGTAAACCCAACTGAGATTCAAACTCCGATCTCCCCGTCACTGGTGGCCCAGTCTACTGTGAGAGTTCCGCGTTAGACCATGCGGCCACCGAAGCGACATGGAGACATTGAAATAAAGTTTAGATTTTAATGTTTTGGTTTGACAGTTTAATGGTTTAGCAGCTTACCTCTGTGTTGGTTTGAATACAGAAATCACGCGTGTTAACTGTTTGGGATAAGATTTCCTTAACCTTGATACTCCTGTGTTCTCAAATTGTAATGTTAGTAATTTTTCCACTCCTTGCGTGGAAGGAGAGGGGAAAACCATTTAGGAAAAAACATTCTCAGTAAACCCGACCGGGATTAAAAGCCTGATTTCCGCGTTATCAGCAGGCCAGTTTAACACAATAAGGCCGCCAACAGCTCGGCCACTGAAGCGGGTTGTATTAAAGTTAATTTCCTTCAGTTGATAGTGCAGGAATATAAATATAACATAAATATAAATGCAATATAACAGCTAACTGACCCCAGTCTGCACCACTTTGCACGTGTGAGGCGAAATACGCTGTAGAATTGCTTAATCAGCAACTTTCGAGAGTTCTCCTGTTTGGTTCACTTTGCCTGAAAGTCATGTGACTATTTACTCATCTATGATTGGTCGAATGGCTGTTTGCGATGGCAGTGTTTGGATAAGGAACATGGAGACATTTTGGAAAGGGGGAAAGCAACGGGCATAAGTGCCGCAACCTGCAGCCCTTTCTCTCAGAAAAAAACTAGGGAGAAGACCGACTTGTGTGGTCCAATAACAATTTGGATAGTCTATAGGTTATTAAAGTATAGAGACTTATTTTACATTTGGATTAAAATTGAAGAAGCTAGCACATGTGTGCTTTTCTGTGTCTCATGAATATGTTAACAAGAAATTTAGAGAAGACCACACAGGTGTATGTGTTGCTCCGATTTATCTGTTTTAGTTTGAAATACATATTAAAATGGTGACAAGTCACACCGATCAATTGTTAAAAGTTTTATCATTTATTTAATCCATCCGCTTCAGAATGTTCAAAGAAACATCGTAGTTTTTCAGTTGCCGCGTAATATGAACCTCATGGTGGTTTCTTCAGTTGCTGCCACAACTTGGGGTGGAAGCGTAGTTTATTGACCCCCCCCCTTTTTTTTCAGTATTTCAACAATTAGGAGTTTGATTGTTCAATATACTTAGAATAAAACAGAACCAATCAAATGTGTGAGCACCAGATTGGTGTTGAATTGAATGATGTAACGATAGGACTTCCAGCAAAGTAAAACTTATGTTACAAGGTTTATATGAAATTCTGAAAAGAATATGAAATTGAACATGACAATAAATGAAACAGTTAAGTTACATTTAAAAAGGACAGACATTTTTTTTTTTTAACTTAGAGATTTTTTAAAGCTTGATAGCAGTGAGCTTCCTTTGCAAGTTGTCATCTTGTCATCGCCCCCCCAATTCTTAAAATTATGTTTCATTTAATAATTACATGTGCACAGAATTTTATATTTTCCAATAAACAAAGAAAATATACATATACAAAACAGGGTAATAAACATGAACTCGTATTGGTGGGCGTGCGAACAATGGTTTTCTGGTAACAAGGAAGGTCAAAACTCAAATCCCAGCCGGATGTAATGAGGATGTTTTTTTCCCTAAATTGTTTTTCACTCTCACTTCATGGAAATGCATGTACATATTCTCTAAATTCTACCTTCCTTATTCCTACTCCATTTGTGATAATATATGGCTATTCAGGACAAGGAATAGGGCTCTGTGTAAAGAAGAAAGAAGAACAGATACAAATATCAAAACATCCCAAAAATTTACTAAATTAAAAAATTGAGAGACACAAGATTAGATGCAAGGTTTGTGATTTTCAAATAATCTAATTTTTAATTTTTGGGACCTAATGACACAAAGTCTCGAGCCAGGAAGGAATGTAAGCTCACTTCAAACCTGATCCACAGAGCATGTTGACAGTGTAGGCAGTGACACTGTAGGGACATCCCGCCTTGACGGCCGCTTGACGGGCTGGGTTCTGTCCCTGGCCTGCAGTCAGTACCTGTAACCCAGGGGTGCAAGGGAGTGGTGGGGGTATGAATTTATATTTAATCTGTAGAAATATTATTAGAACACCACTCTATGTCCACACTTATTTTGTTGGATGTTCTACTGAAACTAAACAAATTAAAACATAGCGCTCCAAGATATCTGGACCAATATAGTTTCTAGTTCCACAAATGGCATTTTTAAAATAGTAGCTTATCTAGGCCTATTGTGTCACACAAGAATGGCTCGTCCTACCTGTCCCATGATGACTTCCGACACCTCTGGTGGTTCCACGTTGGCTCGGGCGAGCGCCTCCTGGATGGCTATAGCTCCGAGCTCATGAGCCTTCAGACTGGAGAGTGAGCCGCAGAGTGAACCTGGTTATTAACAAGGATCATTGGGTTTTTTTTAGCACCGTGTTTTACTACCCATTCGGGCTATGAACCTCGATCTCCCCGTCATCGGCAGTCTAATCTACTGCGAGAGTAGCAAGTTAGACCATGCGGCCACTGAAGTGGATATCATTGTGTACTTTAAATCAATGTAGTTTATTTTTACCAACTTGTAAGTAAGCCTTACAATATTTTTTTAAATTTTGGGCCCATAATAAGTTATTCTTTGCTGTGGGGTATTTATATGGTGAAATAGAGGTTGAATGAGTTTAGAGGCTTGTGAACTGGAGGTTAAAGAGGAGTTTAGGGGCTACTTTTATGACTAAATGGAGGTTGAAGGGGCTTATAGGCTTGTTATATGCTGACCTGGAAGTTAAAGAGGAGTTTAGGGGCTACGTTTTTATTTGTTAAACACATGATTCAAAGAATATTAGCTAAGATGACCATAAATTCAGTTTAAAGTATTCTACATGACTGAAAGAGCAAGCTATTGGGTTCTAGTGCGTTTAATATAGGGTAGGCCCTGTATCAAACTTTTTTCTTTATTACATTATAATGTATATTGTATGCCTATTTTATTATTACATGTATATAAAATAGAAAATAATTTTTCACACTTAACCTCATTTTATCCCTAAGAAAATTACTTAATTGAATTTGCACACACATTAAACTAAAATAATGACAATTCCTGGACTTACCTATAGGCGTTCTAACTGCAGATACAATGACAACCTTCGTGTCACTCATTTTCAAAATAAAAAGGTTAGAAATTCAATTCAAATTAATTTAAAATAGAAGCGTCTCTAGCAGACGATGCGACACGTCACTTTTAACTCGCCCATTCGGAGAGATTCTTTTGTTTTTCCCTACCCAGAATTCTCTAATATAGTGTGTTAGTGTGACTGGTGCTAAGATGGCTGATAGTCAAGATATCAAATCTAGCCTTTCGGATATTTCAGGTAAATATACTTTATTATGCATGTTTTGATTATCCATCTGAAGAATGGGTTCCTGATTATAAATATCATGTCACTGCATTTCTTCAAAAGCAACTGTCCCTTTACAATTCGCAATGGACTGTAGGGTTGTCAGCACACTTCAGATGACCTTAAATGATAATTATTATTTTCGAACCAGTCACAAATATCCATACGTTTATCTGCCAATATCCTTGTGTTTATTAAATTAGTTCGCGCTACTATTTTTACTTTCATCGCAATAAAAATACCTTAAAATATGCTTACCCTACATTTTATTCTCCACATTAAACCATGGCCTTGTGAGGGTTGGGCTGATTTTAGATAAGGCTTTAAAAAAAGTCCCTCGATTTGATAAATAGCTTTGTAATCGATATTCTGTTTAAAGCTGTTAAACTTGCTTATTTACAGTGGTTTCAAACATTAGACTGAATTATACAAGTGTCCTTTTAAAGTAGTCCTAAATTAACAAAATGTAGCATATGAATATTTTAAATAATTGTGTTTGACAAACTTGAGGTTATGTTAATTCAAGTTGGTAAAGAGCTAGGTGTACATCTGACATTTAAGGCCGATCTAACACGTTAGGATTTTGTTAAAAAAAAATTTTGTAAGAAATTAATAGTTCTTAGTTTTAAAATTAAATTTGTTGGGGAATCTTTAAGATTTTATTTTGTTGCATACAAAATTATAGTTTGAAGATGGAATAGTACACCAATGGAGTTCGATTCTTGAAATTTCTTTGTTGTATGCAAATCAAATAATACTTATATACCTTCATTATAAATTATTTTATTTTTACAGCATTTAGACATCTAAACAAAATTTAGGTCTAAGACATAAACATAGGCTTCCGCTACTACATGAACTTGTGGTTTGATCCATAATCCCTTATGATGACGTCATCCTATGAAACTAAAGTTAAATTGTAAATTTTGTGAATATTAATTGAGATTCTAATTTATCAGTGAATGGAATGGTAACAAGGTTTGGCCTATATCAAGTCAGCTGAGTAATTATGTTACTGTAGTGAAGCTTGGATAAGTACCTAATAATAAGTTATAGGCCTATTTATAGATTATCTAGTTTCTCTCTCTCTCTCTCTCTCTCTCTCTCTCTATATATATATATATATATATATTTATTTATTTAATATTATTAAGTTACTCTATTTTAATGACTTCTGATGGGTGTGCTTGTTCGGATCTTTATCACTTTTTCATTTTAGTTCTAATGGACCCTTGTGGTAGTGCTGGTTATAAAATTGTTAGTGGATGTGCAAGAGTATTTGTGTTTGAATAACAAAAGTATGATTAAACACTTAGTTTCATCTGCCGTGAAAGAAAGTGAAGTCTGATCGCTGCAGACTATTATCGTGCATTAATCGGCTCTATAATACACATAAAGCTTTGGTCACTTGCAATTTTTCAGATTTTTTAATATCTGTTCCTGCTCCACTTAGGTGAGTTTGGTTCCGATTTTTTTATATATAAAGTTTTGTAAGTTAATACTTTTGAATAAAGAACCTATCGAATAGAATTCCTTGCATTTTTGTGAGTGTAATGCTACAGTAGTATAACATTTGTGATTTTCTATTATTGTTCTTTCAAGTTGGCTTAAATGGTATGGATCTTGGGTTTTGCCCTCTCGATGGGAAAAGTATTGTGTAAAATAGAGTGAAGATGGTACATGTTTTATTTACTTTTTCATTTTTATTTTAGCTAGGCTAATTATGTACATTGAATAAGTTTATCTGATTGCCAAACCCTTCCTTCACCTCTGACAAGACGTGTATTAATCACAACTTGTGAATGTGTGGAGTGCCAGGCCTCCACCGTGGTTCGGATCCCACGTTAAACTGTAGGTCCTCCATTTTATCTCACAATCACCCTACCATTACACATTAGCGTAAGTGCGTACAACCCAAATGAGTAGTAAGACATGGTGCTAATAGTGATACATTGAATAAGGATAACCAGAAGTCCCTAGATCAAAGCATTTTTCAAACCATGTTTCATTAAATTTCAAACAATTAAAATCTGTGAGACATTTTATAATTATTATATATACCTATATAGAGCTGACCATCTTCACCTCCAGCTTAGGGTGAAAAATGGTCTGCCATGTATATTGATGCAAAGGCTGCAGTAAAGCAAGGGGTGAACATAGTTAGAACCATTCAATAGAAGGCTACGCCTACAGCTCATGTTGGTAATTTACACAAAATCAAAAATAAAAGCACCAGTTATCATTTTGTAAGAGTTTTTATTTCATAACTAAACTGAATTTTGTACAAAAAGTATTAAACATATGTGACTGTCTTCACCACCCTGAATGTTTTCACCTCTGTAAACTATCACTCCAGAAAGCCCGATAGTTCCTAACAAACAAATAAAATACCTGTAATAAATACAACCTGACTCATTAAGTGATAAGTATGGGTCCAGCAATATTTTGCAGTCTCTAGCCTGCCACACTCACCTTGACTTGACGAAGTGGTGTTGGTTGACAATATACATTAATTATGTGATCAACACAAGCATCATTTAGCAACACTGTACTACAGGATGTCACTACACACTATACATTCACTTACAAATGTGTTCCTGCCTTCACATAGCGTAGCCTAGGTCCATGTCTGTAGAACAAGAAGGATTAAATGTAACCTTCTTAGGGTCCCAACAGATGAGTTGGTGCACTAGACATGACAGATTTGACCGAGAATGACCCATCACCATAACATGAGCTTTGCTGTTTTCCTGGTTTTTGGGAGCTACTAAACTCTAAGAGATGACATAAACTTCTAACACCTGCGACCAAACAATCTAAACCCGACATGGAGTTGAATTATCTCTAAGCAATGGTTGGCCAACATGCATAGTAGCTTAATGGTCAGTATTGCTTATAACCTAGAGACACTGTATTATTGGCCACAAACTATGTCGGCGATGAAAGTTTGTTGGGTATAACACAAGTGTTCCAAGGAGAGCAATTCCCTTGGCCTTGTCTGATGGTAACAAGATTACATCTCTACTTGCTCCTGTCTGATAGGAACAAGATCACATCTCTACTTTCCCCTGTCT
>CABFWB010006166.1:0-14222 GCA_902151455.1 Timema bartmani
GAGGACCTACAGTTTAACGTGGGATCCGAACCACGGTAGAGGCCTGGCATTCCACACATTCACAAGTTGTGATTAATACAAGTCTTATCAGAGGTGAACGAATGGTTTGGTAATCAGATAAATCTGTGCCAGTACCGAGGATTTAACCCCGGACCCCCAGCACAGAAAGCTTTGCTAATATCACCGAATATTGGTCAAAAAACGGATGTGAATTAGAGGTTTTGTATTAAAAATACCTAAGCTCCAATTTCATTTTGGGCATAAATGCTACATATAATTGTTCAGCAGACATTTCTAGATAAAAATCAGGAGAAAAAGTTGTTTTCTTTCAAGTTTATTCAAAATCTGGTTGGAGTGCACCTTTAAGAACACCTGAACATGTTTTTTTAAATGCTTTTTTTTTACTAAGATATACCGAGTGGAAGTTTAAATATTAGTAATATTAATTATTTTGTACCTTTAGTAAACTTAGGAAATTAAGATCAGTGGTTGCACAGTCTAATTCGCCACTCTCGTGTTGGATTTGAGTGCCGAGGATGGAGAGGTCGGGGTTGGAATCCTGGTGGAGTGTACTGAGGATATTTACTAACAACTCTCCATCCACGCAAATGCAGATATCTTTCTTCTAAAACTATACCTTCCTCATCTCTAACACATTAACGTTATTAAAATTTGCATGTATATTAAACAATATTAACTATATTATATTTTGAAAATTGAAAGATGACACCTGGACACGGGAATCGAACCCGGGACCTTTGGCATAGTACGCCAATGCTCTAAACAATGAGCTATCCAGGAATCGTCCCGTACCCAGGGTCATTCTTCACTCATATTTTAAGGCAGAGTCTGTGATGGACGTACAGAAATCGTCGGCTACAAATGTGTGATCAATTAATATCACGAGCTATCTATCAGATAACGCAGCCACCTTCGACTCGGTAGTTGGCTTATTGCTGCCACTTGTACAGCTATTATAATTGTAAGGGATCACATATTTAGTTCTTAAATATTAATTATGTTACTGAGTAATGATTAGCAAGTTAGAATGTAGAGAAAATGTACCTCCATTTTCTTGGAGAGAGAGAGAGATTGTGGCAAAATATTTAGGGAAAATTAACCATGGCCCAACCACTCACCAGTATTTGAACTTAAAACCCTTCCCTCCCCAGCAAACAAGACTAAATGAGATTGACGTTTAGACCACATGTTCACCGGTGTGGGTGATTAATCAAATCATCACACGCCTTTCAAACCAACTAAAATTTAGAACACACACAACACCTACTCCTACACCGGTCACCGATTCAATATGAAAGCTAAGTTTCCAATATTACCATTTAATATTTCTTTTTTACCACGAGAAGAATTGAAGCCCGAACCTTTATTCTACCATTCAGACGCACTACCAAATATTTTAAGGTGCTCTGCTATAAAAAAATTAATTTAATTTTGAAATTAATTTTAATTGAAGATTTAAGTAATTTGTTAGTAAATTAAACAGTATTTTATGAGTGTGTTCATGTTCTTGATAAAATAACCGTCAAATGATTGAAGATATGATAATCATAAAATATAAGTAGACTAATATCAATTAAATAGTTTAATCTTATGTGACCCAAGATACTATTGAAAAATGGCTACGCAATCCCGAATTTCCCTGACTCCTCTTCACCATGTGTAATTTCCTACCGTCAAATTTAGTGGCAGAAAATTATTCATTAATGTTTAATGACCTTCCTTCCGTGCCTAGATCTGGAGATGTTTGATTCTTCCAGTGAGATATCTAACTCCCAAGTTTCTCTCTGTAAGTCTGGGGTATGGCTCATTAAATTGAAGGTACAGTGAGTCAACTAGGGCTACGGGCGGGGAAGGAGGAACTGTAAATTGACGCAATTTGAACGCCCGGAAGAGTGGTGCTAGGGCTTGGAGGATATCATAGATACCGAAAAGTTGAGGTTGCACTTTGTTTGATTATTGTTAGATGTGAATTGTTTTTTCGCCCGCAACCACAATAATTGTCTTAAAACCCAATTGGAACGAAATCACTTTCTTACAAAACATTTTATATTAAGAAATTGCACAATATCTTGGTCATACTAAGTTTTAATATTTCTTATTTCTATAAAATGTTTTGTTAAATATCTTAAATATAAGTCTTTATCGAACACCTATTTAAAATATGTTCATATATTTTATATATATATATATATATATATATATATAGAGCTAAGCACCACTATGTTTAAAAACAATTAAATATTTACAACCAATGGTTTTTAAATGAAATATCTAGAATTTATATTCAAAAATCTTATATCTAAATAATTGTTTAGATTAATACGTCATTATGGTGTACTGTAATGTTCTTTTTCTGTTTCAAAATTCCAGTTCATAATTTGTCTATAATACATAAATAATGCACACAAATTATATTTAATAGATAAATATATACAGTACATTATAATACATAGAGATAACGTTTTAAAATAAAATAACAACTATCCTATTTAATTTAGATTTAGAAGATACCTTGAATATAATATTTGTATCTTTGTTAGAATGTAAAATCAAGTAGTCACCAAACATGACCTATTTTGGAGGATCTATGATTAGTGTAAAATCACTAAATCTTAAATATTTGATTTGTGAATATATTAGGACAGATATTTCTTATTTAATTAATATAACAATACTTCAGGGAGGGAAACCTTGAACAATATTATGTAAAAAAAATTAGACTTTAGTAAAAAATATTTAATCATATAGTGTATATTTTAGAATATATAAATTATTTTGAATAATCGTCTTATGATTCTCATTTTTACTCAAACCTTTTACATTCATTAAAATTATTTATTTTAAAACTGCTATGTCCATGAAAGATATTCTAAAACTGTTGATACCACAATGTGAAGAAAATTGAACTTAAGTTTCCACTTGAGAAATGTTTGATTTATTTTGAACAAAAAAATGTGTTGTTATAAATAAAATGCAAAAACACTGACCTTCACTCGCGTCCCACACATTATCACCTAAAGTAAACAACCCTTAATTTTTAGGGTTGGATGTATTCAGTAAATCTCTCTGAGGAACCTTACATAGTAAACCTTAGATACCCAGTTTTAGCCCAAACAGAAAAATGGTTTCATCTCTAGTTTAAGATACGGACACAAAGACAGCATCACGAAAACAACTTTTTTTTTTGTTTCAGGGGGTCATTAAACTCCGACTTCCATCATAATTTCGGATTCGATTTTTTTTTCACTCACAATACTTCTCTCTCCGAGGGGTCGTGAGATAGTAAAGGTATAGGTGAGGGTAGTTATACTACTATAAAGCCACATGGCAGAAATTAATATTCACCCACTTCCAGATGAGCTAGAAACTTGAAATTTATCAAACTTATAGCTTCTAGCCTGTAATCTACGGGAAAATTCCAAAAAGTTAATAATTTAAATTTTTAACACCTAAAAATAATTCAAAATGGCGGAGCAACTTTAAAGTTGGTGCGGACCTTTCTTTGGAAGTCTCTTGTGGCTAAACGGTAAGACCTGTCATAAAACAGATTGCACCAGCAGCTATGGATTTGGTGAGATAAATCTAGATTTTTTGATTTTAGGTAAATTTTGCACACTTTCCACACATTTTTAAATTTTCTGACACACTTATGGGACAGTTAGAATCATAAAATTTGGCAGGCATATTGGCACATTCAATTTCCATGAGCGTGTCAAATTTGATGATTCTATCTGCCCTATAAGTATGGCAAAACTAAAATAATGTGTGAAAAATACAATACAACAATACCGGTAACTTTAAGTTGCTACATTCAAAACAACGCTGGAATTATATTAGTTTACATCTACTTGCCAAGAAACCTCACTGGGGGGTTTCGAGCAAAGCGAGTTAGTATTAATAAAAGGGAGGAGTAATAAAGAGGCTCGCATACCTTATGGTTGAGAGAATATAGATATTAGAAAACACCTTGAAATCAATAGCTGTGTAGGACAACGTATGAGTGCTTACTGCCCTCTACCTAATTAAAGAGCGATCATAAAGAATAACTTACATAATTATTACAACAAAAGTATCTCTACATTTTTATTTAATTTTTTAGAACTACGACTTATTACACATTTTGGCCACATGCTTATGTACTAATTACTCTAATGGGTTAAGAATGAGGAAGGTTGAATTTTGAGGAGTTGTACCGGCTTTTGCGTGGAGAAAGCAAGAAACTATTTATAAAAATAAACTCTCAGTATACCCAACTGGAATCGAATCAAGATCTCCCCGTCATAGGTGAGTAAAGTCTATTGAAAAAGTAGCACCTTAGATCAGGCGGCCACCGTAACGGATTAATTCTCCAACTATTGAGTAAATTTATTGACCGGATTTTAAAGATAGGCCGTAGAAAAAATTCGATAGTTGAATATTTTTTTTACCAAAAAGAAGTCTTTCTGTCCCTTCTGGACCTTACGCATTTTGCAAAACTAATGATATAAGAATGGGAAGGGTATAATTAAGATGAAATTTACCCACATTGTTAGGCCTATATTAAACGAGCAAGATGGACAACTCATTAACAAGTACTTATTATATTGCTACAATATAAACATTAACATTCACGTCAGTTACACTCGAGCTTTAACTATTAAGTCAATTGATTTTAGCTAAGTAGGTTTTTACAAAAATGGAAACTATTGTTTCGACATTAATTATTAAATCTGTATATCCTAATAAATAATAAGATTAATTAGATATTTAATGAAGGTAATACCCTTACTTTGGTTGGAAGAGGTTGGATCTAGTTTTGGAGTGTATACAATTTAGTTTAAGAATACAAATTTTGAAAAATGGTGGGTTTGTAAAAATTGTTGATCAATGCCTATTTAACGTTGACCTGCTAAACGTAGAAAGTATAACCCACTTTAATGTCCGCATGGTCTAAGGCGTCACGCTCGCAATAGACTAGACTGCCAACAACGAGGAGATTGGGGTTCGTGTCCCGGTTGAATGTAAATAGGGTGGTTTACCCTAAAAGGTTTTTCACTCTTCCTCCACTAAAATGCAGGTACACTTCCTATACATTCAACCTTCTTCGTCCCTAACACATTATAGGTTTTAGTGCGTAATATGCATACAACACCAATGGGAAGTAACACGCGGTGCTAAAAAAAACCTTCTTGTCATGATCCAGGTAATTTTGGCAATGATGTCCTTAGATAGCCCTGGCTGTGTTTTAATGTAGTAATAATTCATTGATATTTAATTACACCGAAGATGGGGGACCTCTTAAAAGCCATTTTACAAAATTTAATAATTTTATTCTGAAAAGGCCTAGGTCACAAATTTACATACATTGAGTTACTGGCTGATAACTGATCTTTAATGGACCATTCATCTTCCTATAGGGAAATGAACTCCAACCCGCCGGTTTCAAAGGGAGAATTTGACATCCACATTACGTGCGTCATGCAAAAAGGTCCTAGGTACCAGCATGTGCTATGTGCTCTGGATTGTTCTATTCAGAAAGGCTCTTAGGTCCTCACATCCAATTTGTACAGAAGATCTAAATAAACACACTTTAATTTTAAACTATATTTTATAACGTTAAAAATAACTAGATCTAAATAAAACTAAGAAAAATATTTTTAATATACGTTTGGTATTTTTTAGAAAGGACCCTTGTATTTAAATAAATATCCATAGTAAAAAAACTACGCCAATAATTTGTTTGGATTGACATCAAACTTATCATGAGTAAAATCAATTTTTGCTGTGGCGAAACTTGATTGCAAACTATTCTTTTTTTTCTACTAACAGCTCGGTTTATATATGTAATTATGCTATTGTGTTATGAATGAGGAAGGTTGAGTTTAGAAGAAGTGTATTCACATTTGCTTGGAGGGAGAGTTGAAAACCATTTAGGAAAACATGCCTAAGGTTAGTACAGCCGACCGGAGAAATTATCTAGAATGAAAATCATGTTTAGGGCGTACCTTAACATGTGGAACACAATTCAGCATTAAACAAGAGACACACAAAAAAAAAAGACAAAAGTTAATATGTCATGTCTTCATATGAAAATGTATCGAAACTATTGGTAGTCCAATCTATAGTTATTTTTGCCAACTCTAATGTGGAGGAAACAATATACTACACTGCATATCACCTCTGAGTCAACAGCAGGTATTTTGTAGAAAATCTCTAACTTTGGTCTATCTCAGTTAACTGTTGCCAAAGGTGACCTGGTGGTATAGGAGTAAAGTGTCGGACTTCTGTGTTGGGGGTCCGGGGTTCAATATTCGGTCCCGGCACAGATTTATCTGATTGCCAAACCCTTCCTTCACCTCTGACAAGACGTGTATTAATCACAACTTGTGAATGTGTGGAATGCCAGGCTTCCACCGTGGTTCGGATTACACGTTAAACTGTAGGTCCTCCATTTCATCTCACAATCACCCTACCATTACACATTAGCGTAAGTGCGTATAACTCGAACGGGTAGTAAGACGCGGTGCTAATAATAATAATAACTGTTGCCAAATCGCCTAGCGTACAGTTATGTCTGAAGGTTGTGTTGAAAAATGACATCTTGATATGGGAATCGAGCACAGGACCTTTGGCTTAGTACGCCTGTGCTATACCCACTAATCATTCCAGGAATGGTCCCGTTCCTAGGGTCATTCTTCACTCATATTTTAAGGCAGCTTCTGTTATGGACGTGTAGAAATAATGAAGAATGACCTTGGGCACAGGACGACTTTTGTATAGCTCAGTGGTTAGAGCCTTGGTGTACTAAGCCAAAGGTTCCGGGTTCAATTCCCAAGTGTACTTTTACAATTTAAAGAATATAATATTTAGATGCGGATATAACCGTAACTAACAAATATAATAGCTTGGCTATTTAGTTAGTAATTTGACTTTTGGCCATTTATTTGATTCTAATTTGATTTAAATAGAATATATTTTAAGTATTTACTTTTCCCCCTTGCAGATGCAATTGGTCACGAGTAGTTTAGTCTTAGAAAACATTTAATCAATTAGGAGAAGTAATGTGACCAACGTATCCACACATGTGTATTTGAGTGTCCTCTATATATTTTGAGCTTAAGATTACTAGATCAAACTTTTTTTTTTTGGTTATCACCACGTTTTACTATCCGTTCGGATTATAAGCTTATTTTATTATTATTGTGCTAATAAGAGTAAGTGTACCCGCAATTACGTGGAGAGGGTTGCAAACAATTTAGGGGGAAAAAACTCGGGACATCCAACCAGGATTGAGTCCCAATCTCCCCGTCTTAAGCAGTCGAGTCTACAGCGAGAATAGAGCCTTACACCATGCGGCCACCTGCGCGTATTACTTTATATCAACAACTACTTTTGTAAGAACTCTAAATTTAAATTATATATCTGAGTGGCTTTGAAGAAAATATTAGATACAGTCATATTATATTTATTGATTCAACCCAAAAGGAGACGCCGAGTGTATTTGCCGTAGTCAGGATTCGTGATTCAGAGTGACTGTTTGTCCCACAGAAGAGAGGTCTGAGATGGTCATCAGATCAGAACCAGTAGCAGATGCTTCAATTAGCATATCAAACAAGTCAAGGGAAAAAAAAAAAAAACCGGGGGGGATTTGGTAAAGGAATGGAGAGAAAAGGGTGGGAGATTCAGCCGACGTTCCTCCAGCTTTGTGGAAGGACGTAAACAAGGTGGTAGGATGGCAATTGGTGGATGGGTTGAAAGGGATTTCGAGCGTAGTCGATGGGTTGGATGGGGTGGAGGGGGGTGGAGGAGAAGGGATGGTCCAGGGAGTAACAGGATCACAGGACGCCTCAGGGATGACCGAGATAAGTCAAGACTGTCCGCATTTGTGTGTTTGTCCTTTTTCCTACCATCTTTGGGTTCATCACGTTATTGGAAAGCAAAAAAAAAAAAAAAAAGTTCCAAATCAATTATTGAGGGATTTTGTGTGGAGAAAGGGGATAAAGAAATTGGAGAAGGGATGAATTAAGTTAACCTCATTTAGAAAGAGGTTTGTTCTACAAAAAAAAAAAGCATCTCATTTATGTGTGTTGAATTTCAATCCTGATGTTTATGTTGCTATTAAAAGATTCTCAACATTTTTTTGATAACACCAAATCAATTATCAATTTAATATTTATAAATCTGAACGTTACTGACAAGGATTAAATCAAATATGAATCGTATATAATTATTAATCTCATGATAAGATTATTTTATATCTAAGCCACTATTTAATAATAACCAGATTAAGTTTTTAACGCTTATGACAAATATTTGCACAATTGACGAAACAAAGTTTTCAAACAGTACAGTACAGTACACTGAGATTTTTTTTCTGATATTTTAGTTGTATTGGTTTAAATTCAATTGCTAATATTATATTACTAATGACTCAGCAGTATGGATTTCAACACCCTCACCCGATTCTGATTCTTCATGAACATTCAAGATATGATTGAAATGGTCGTTGCATCTATTTAAAACTTGGCTTGTATCTGCCATCAAGTTTCCATTTTTGTCTTTCACTAAATTGACCCTAGCCTGATAACTTTTCCTATATTCGTCAATATTTAAATAACGTTCCCTGATATTATTATTTTCACTATTTTGTTCTAACTTTCTAACTTTATCCTAACAAACCATTATATATTAAATGTATCTTCTCAATGTAATTAAAGTAAAATAAATTGGTATTTTAATACATGTAATATACGTTTAGCCTGCATCGTCTAAATATAAGTTGAACAATACAATACCCCAGGGGACACATTAATCGAAACAATTATTTCAATTAGCTTTTTTTTAAATATTTATTTGTTATTTATTACTTAAAAACCCTTGTGTGTAATTAATTAGTTGTGATTAAACACGTTTCAATCTATATGAATGAACATTATACACTAAACATAATTTAAATAGGTGTTCAGTAAAGTTAAATTTGAAAATAAATGTGAACAAATAGGAATACAGAACTGAAAAAAAGTGAGCTTCCCCTTCTATTATTAATTATTTTGTAACTCTAGACTGACTTTTTCTATTCTATACATGCCATATAAGAACTATTCGAACTTAATGTCACATAACTTTTAAGCACCTGAAGTTAAATTGAAGAAAGCTCTAAATTACAAAAAATATAATAATAATAATAAAAACCATTACTGGAATATTTACACACCTCCATTAATTTTCCCATTCATTAGTGACAAACGTTCATTAGAAACTCTTAATTTTTTGATCCCCTCTCAACTTCATATTGGGGATATTTTACAACCCGCTTGAATTTAGTTTTACAACCAAATCGATATGTAAATTTCCCCAGCAATATCGGTAACTTTACCGTTAATTAAATTCCAAAGTGAGACTAGATTGTGCATGAACCATGCTCGTACATTACCATTCACACGGCCTGTTGAACAAAGGGAGGTCTCTTGGCCAGGTTGCAACCTGTCTCGCTTATAACACGCCACTCGCACTCTCATGGCGAGTGAACGGTTTACGTTCGACTGGAAGGAGAGACCATAGGGTGGAATAGAAACCCATCAAGCGAACGCATTGTACAACCATGCTCTTAAAAATAAAAACTGACAGTAAACGCATTCCGCGTTTTCTGATAGGAGTTTCGGCCACTTTTAGGTTAGGTCGTGCGATATGTCAACATCCCTTCTGAACGTCCAAGACCGCCATTTACAACTGTAAACTCAATTATGTGACTTGGCAGATGACGTTTTACGACTGAAATGGGGTTTTTAAAAATGATCAAAGAGCTGAAACGAGTTAACAGGAGAGATCACTGGTTGGTTTCAAGGATAGTTGACTTTTTTTTAATTAGGGGCCCTTAGGTAAGGATTTGAAGAACCACGGATGGTTAATCGGGATGTTAGATTCACGGTTAATCGGCATATTAGATTCACGGCTAGCTTCGAAACAAATTACGTGCCGGCGTGAGGTTTTCTGCAGTCTTCTCTTTACAACAACGAAATTGGTATAGGTTCAGTAGTTAAATATCGTAAAACTTTTTTCACTAACCTCAATTACACTTTTTTTTTTTACTTTCTAATATTAAGAGAAAGTATTGTAATCACAAAAATAAATATCTCTTAATATTATGACAAATCCTTTTTTTTTTGTGAGCTCTAAACCCAAAAATGTGTACTTCACAATTCTGTCCGTCCCTATGTCTGTCTGTCTATCCCTGGCCATAGATCCAATACGGTTTTATAGATTTGGTTCAAAATTTAGATTTATATTTTATAGGGATATACCTCAGGATTTCTTCCAAATTTTGACACTTTCCCTCAAATTAAGGGTAATTTACTGATGAATAATTTTCAAAAATTGTAGACATTTCCAGAATTGCTCCAAGCATTTTGTTTGAAATTTAAATCTGGGGAGTGTTTGAAATGACCAGTAAAACCGTTTAACCTTTTTTAGGAGAAAATTTTGTTTATGAGGAGATTATTGATAATTTTTATTTTTAAATTACTATACTAAGAATTTTAACGATTTGCTTCAAAATGGGTATCTGTTTATTTTATATATTATATATAATTGTACATATTTAGTATTATTAAAAAAAATTAAATCAATATTGTTCACTGATGTTTTGTAAAAATTGATATCTTTGAAAATATTTCTATCGATTTTGTCTAAAATTGGTAATTTAAATACTATTTTAAATGCTAAATAATATCATATATTGATTTTTTCAAACAAATTAATTTATGGGTAGTTTAGAAAATTTGATTTTTTTCGATAATGTTTTTTAAGATTTAGTACAAAATGTATATCTGAGAATTGTTTTTTCATGACAAATAATAATAAATTTAATTTTTTTAAATCAAAATAATTTGAGATTTTCTTAAAAATTATTGAGTTCTAGAAATTTTATTTTATTTAAATGATCTAACAATTTATTTAAAGAGTATATATGAGGAATGTTTAATGTGATTAACAAGGTTATATGTTTGTTTTTGTGAGGAAAACTTACTTAAGAATACATTACTAAAAAGTTTATTTTTTGTTTCAAGCTTTAATATAATATATGAGAAAGTTTGTACAATTGTGCCGCACAATATATTTAAAGTATAATACAGACAACCATACCATAATGGAGCGAATAGTTCGAGCAGTATTACCTACCTAAGGTGTTATGGGGTAGTATTTTTTTTTATGTTGGGATTGAAGGTAAAGTGAATTAATGCCAGTAATTTTGCAGTTCCTATAAACATGTTTGGCAGAATAAATGAAAAAAAAGTTACATTATAAACGTTTATTTTTAATTTTCTACACATGTTAACATCAGCAATTCTTGAATACTTGCCATCAGGAGCAATACGTAATTCAACCAGGACTATTTTTCCTTTCATCAAACAGCCGATTGAGTATTATCAACATGAAAGAGTCCCACGGGCATGTGAATTTGAAAACTTCAACCCAAGATATCGAGACCTTACGTCCAGATGCTCTTCTCTTAATCACAGCAGTGAACGAGCGGGTTTGAGTCGAAATACTCCCATTGTATTTTGGTCGTGATCGACGGAAAGGTTAAGTCTCTAATCCAAGCCGGGTGTTTTGTGGGTCGTATTTTAGATCTTCTCTGAAAAACAGTGGTGGTAGAGGGGTCAAAGACGTTACACTCGCTCAGAAATGTGTCACCGTAGAGTGGAAGATAGGGGTTCAGATCCCAGATGGAAGCACTAGAGAGTTAATCTTTCATACTATTTCCACTGTAGCGGCAGCCAAGTTGACCAAGGTGATAAACCGAGTTTTGAAAATATTGTTTACATTTTTAATAGCATATAGGATAAAGTACGTAAACTTCAACTATCCTGTAAGGTTGAAGTCTTATCTTGACGTATTACATCATGGCCCTATCTTATAACTATACCATAGTGGATTGTTGCAAGGAAACAGTCTTACCATGACGTAATTACATCATGGCCCTATCTTATAGCAGTAACATAGTGGATTATTGCAAGGAAACAGTCTTACCATGACGTATTACATTATGGCCCTATCTTATAGCAGTACCATAGTGGATTATTGCAAGGAAACAGTCTTAGCATGACGTATTACATCATGGCCCTATCTTATAGCAGTACCATAGTGGATTATTGCAAGGAAACAGTCTTACCATGACGTATTACATCATGGTCCTATCCTATACGCTACACCGCGGGTAACCTTGCTACCTTTCCTTGCTACCTTACAGAGTAAACGAGGGGTACAATTGTTTGGTACGATTTATTTTCCCTTCACTCAGACATCCAGGTGCACACGTAGCATGAAATATTGTTTCATCAATTAGATATTTATATATATTTTTACATCGCTTCTTACTGTCCGTTCAGGTTATACACTTATGTAATAATTATGCTAATGATTTTAAGGATTAAATAGGTTATAATTATAGAAATTGTACCCTCATTTGCGTGAAGGGAGAGTGGAAAACCATTCTGAAAAAAACCACCCTCAGTACACATGGACCGAGATTTGAACCTTGATCTTCCCATCATCGGCAGTCGAGTAATTGGATAATTACTTTAACTAATTGAAGTAGGCCTATTATGATTCATTTTCATTTTATAATAAAGAATAAGGAAAACCGACAATTTTCTTATCCCCTCACAATTTTTAATCTATTGAATGATTTATATTTTAGAAGATAAATTATAATAATAGGACATTGCCCCGTTAGATACATGATCCTTCTTTACGTTTAATTACCCGTCAAGGATATCTACATATTTACAAAGGGTTGTTGTTACAGAGTATCCCAAATGTTACTGTGCAGTAAAGTATTAAATACCTCGTTGCAGTTCGTCCTATAGTAAATGTTGGAAATGTCCCTCACGGGCATGTCTGGACACGTCTCTTCATATGATATACCAAATAGGATTGTCTAAACCTGTCTTCAGGCTCGTCGGGGATATTTACAACACCTGTAATTGGAGAACTACTACGGGGTAAGTGGTACTTAACCACACAATAAGCTTTGAGACATCCTTTATTATTGGGGGACGATATTTGGAAGGTAGAATTTAGCAAAATGGTGCCCGATATATAGTGGAGGTAAATAGGAAACTATTTAGGAAAAACAACCTTATCACACCGGACGGGGACTCAGACCCTTATAAATTTGAAATATGAATTTTGATATATTCACGTTTTGTATATGCTTTGATTTAAAAATAAATGGTGTGTAGCACTAAAGAGAATTTCTCACTCCTTTAGCAAATGATGACTATATTTACTTAAAACTCGTATGATATATGAAGCGAAATAATATACATTGTTGCAGAAACATAATGAAAAAAGAGCCCCACATATTTCTATCAAAGAGAATACACCAAATATACACTGTTACAGAAACAATGATGAAAGGGGAACATATCGGTCAACCAAAGAGCATTAAAATCGTCTCTCAACTTCCCAAACATTTATTTAAATAATATATTTGCTTCTAGCTTAGAAACTATTGGTTGTATAAAATCATATTTAGATAAAAATTGTTTATTTTTAATCGCCCTACAACTTTGTATGATTAAGTTAACTCGTATCTCAAAGTATTGGAGAGATATCAAAATTGGAAATATCCACTTCTGTCAAGTACACTCTAATTTATTTTACGAGAAAAAATAAGATGCACCATTTCATTTGAAATTTTAAACAGTGCCTAGATAATAATTTCTAATGAAAATCATTAGATCTAATTTTGATAAAATCAATTGTTTTATATTTTAACTCTTTAAGTAAAAAGCTCTTTGGGGTTAGATATAAAATTTAAAAAAAACCGAACAGGGGGACTTTATAAAGATCCTTGACACCAAGTTTTATCCCAATAGTAAAATGGTTTCGGATCCGGGCCGAGATATAGACAGACAGACAGACAAACAGACAAACAGAAGGCAATGCGAAAACAACTTTTTAATTTTTAAGGGTTCATGAAACGTCGATATCCATCAAAATCTCGAGTTCCATTTTTTTCTAACGCTCAAGGTTCGAGAGAAATTAAATAAATGGTACGGCACACCGCACAGACTTTCTCTCTCTTTCTATAAACTCGTAAGATTTCTGAACGGAATAATGTACATTGTATCATCACCACTCCACATAAGAACACGCATAAAATAATATACAATGATATAGAATCAATGAGAAAAGAGGCGCATCTTTGTCCACCT
>CABFWB010006166.1:25090-36103 GCA_902151455.1 Timema bartmani
TAATAATAATAATAATAATAATAATAATAATAATAATAATAATAATAATAATGATAATAATAAACTTTGTGTTTGATTAAAAAACATATTCTATTTATACTCTAGAATTGTGAGATTGCATTCAAGCTTATTGCCAACCACCTCGGTGGTCAAATAGTCCAAGGTGTCACATTCTCAATATACTGGACTGCCGATGACGGGGAGGTCGGGGTTCGAATCCTCGTCAGGTGTACTTACCGTGGTTTACACTAAATGGTCTTTCCCTATCTCTCTCTCCACGCAAATGAGGGTACACTTCCTCTAAATTCAACATAACTCGTCCTGAATACATTAGAGTAATCAGTATACATACGTATCACCCGGAGGGGTAGTAAGACGCATAAATTCAAATGGAAGTAGTGACAATATGCGTTGCGCTCCCTCAACCCACTACCTTCCCCCTTTTGAAAAAAATAATAGTTTCCATTCGTTGTGGAAGTGCAGGCAGGTCGGACAGTAGAGAACTAATCTGTATCTGTACGATAGGTAGCAGCACGTATATAGAGCGCATGCACACGTAGACGAGGTCCCCAGTCTGGCCTGAAAATGATATATCGCTCGCTACAAGCTCAGGGCTATTGGTGATGGATGGTCAAAACCTATGGACCAATTGAATCTCGCTCGTTTCGCTCCCTGGAGATAAAACACCCTGAAGCCATTCTATAGGAACAATTTCATTGCCAGTATAGTGTGGTACACATATTTGTAACAGCTAACATCTCCCTTCCCTCCCACCAGTTCGTTCTCTTTACAGTTTATTCATATGTCACACGTTTCAATTTGTTGGCTCTCTTTTCACAAACGAGCTACGGGAGAAGAGATAAAAACCACCGATAATTTAATTATGCCATATTTGGGCCATTTATACCACCGCGTTCTGAAGCAGACGATAGAGAAAAGGGAAAGCTGTAGCTTTACGTGTTACAAATGTAACCCTTCTGGTTTTGACACATCAATGATACGCCTATCACTATCAAACGCAGGAGAACCGCGAACCTAGATTGAGAAGGGGGAAAGGTGGTGGTGGGGGTAGAGGGGGGTATTACAACAAACCGTAACGCAACTGGAAACAAAGTGATGACGTTGACGGCTTGTTCATACGCAAACGATACAAGGGGAAGTGTATGATTACATGAACATCGCCTATCATTCCTGCATCACGAGGTGCTTGATTAGCTGCCGCCGCAAGATGTGATAGATTGACCTTGGTGATGTTGAGTCGAAGAATGTGCTCGATTGGTTGCCGCCGCAGGATGTGATAGATTGGCCTTGGGGATGTTGAGTCGAGGAATGTGCTCGATTGGTTGCCGCCGCAAGATGTGATAGATTGACCTTGGGGATGTTGATTCAAGGAAGGTGTAGTCTCGACAGTAAAACTGGGATGTGAGAGGAACTAATAGTTATGAAAACATGAATACAGGTACAAATAGTGACAGAGAGTGAATTAGAAATAAATAAAAAGAAGCTTGTGGTCATAGATATAGCACATGAATGATAAATCGGCTACTAATCTAAAGGTCCCATGTTCGATTCACCACGGTACCATAATTATTATTCCCTAAGGGCAATTGTCCTTAAGGTCGCAATTCTCTGGTTAATTAGACTTAAATTAGGTCTAAGACTTCTAATCGCGCCACATAATAATAATCATCATCATCACAACATCTCATCGGGATGGAGTAAACACCTACATGGTGATCCAACCTCAGAAGACGGTCGGTTACATGTCAGTCACCGCCGGTAGAAGACCTACATGATGATCCAACCTCAGAAGACGGTCGGTTACATGTCAGTCACCACCGGTAGAAGACCTACATGGTGATCCAACCTCAGAATATTGTCGGTTCCATGTCAGTCACCGCCGGTAGAAGACCTACATAGATGATCCAACCTCAGAAGACGGTCGGTTACATGTCAGTCACCGCTGGTAGAAGACCTACATGGTGATCTAACCTCAGAAGACGATCGGTTACATGTCAGTCACCGCCTGTAGAAGACCTACATGGTGATCCAACCTCAGAAGATGGTCGGTTACATGTCAGTCACCGCCTGTAGATGATCAGGAATGTCTCACGGACAAACCCTGGTGACATACGCTATAAAAAATATTGATTGGCGCGAGTATTATAATAAATGTTGCTCACTTTGCCAAGAATTAAGTAGGTGATTGTGAAAGAAAATTTTAAAATATCCACAAATAAGTGTTTTTACTATGATATATTTTAAAGATACAATAAGAATGTGTTTGTAATGTAAAATAATTATATATATATATTTAATCTATATAACTACTAAATATTATCAGAATTGTTTTATTTTTAAATTATTTTCTATCTCCATCATGGTTGGATATGTTATGCATAGTAAGATGACATGTGTGAATATGTGTTCGTGAAATTATTATATGCCTTAGTCTATAATTATTTTCTTTCTTTCCTTATTTATTTTATTTGTATATTTTCATAAATTTTTATTTATGTATCCATACATGATTAAAATGACGTAATTTTCCCACTTTTAACCTGCTAATACATTAAAATTTATATTTATTTAACATTAATAAACACATTTCATATGCATGCCTGGTTATATTAAATTTCAGCCCCATACATTAATTACTTTACCTTAACAATGGAACGGGGAAGCATAAAATAGAATGATGACTCATGACCTGTAATGATTTTAAATTATTAGATCATTATTTATATCTTATAACTATACTTTTGTTAAAATGGCGTAATAACATTTATACTGTCAAATGACCTTACCAGCTCAGAATGCTCGATGTTTGTCGAGCGTGGTTTGAAATGGTCGCGCTAAGCTTCCACCTTGCCAGAAGACTGACTACTCTTCCGCCTGGAGGGCAGCAACCAGAACTACCTGCTACTCCCCTAGGCTGGCTTTTCAAACCTATTTTGAATGCCATCACTTTTGAAAAACTTCCTCAGCCGTAAAATTAAATTTTCACCATGTAAAAAAAAGCCATCTCGAATAATAATGTGACGCATTTCCGTTATCCTTTATATGTTGTATAATATAATATAACGAGTTTTAGAATAAAACCACCCAAATAATAAGATTTTATCAACGTGTCAAATAATGCACTAGTTTGGTTATTTAAGTCTAAACGTGATATCTTTCATTGATTAATTAATTAATACGGATATTTTATAATTCAATCAGGGTTTGTGGGGAAATTCTAAATTAGAGTAGTTTAGTGTAACAAATAGAGAGTTGGGTGAGGGATTGTTTCAAAGTTCTCATTATGGTGTGAAGGGGAAAATATAAGCTTTGCTTTAAATTAAACACCGATTACTCAAAATCTATGGAAATATGATCAACTTTTATGAGTAAACCCTTAACTAGAAAGTAGATTGAGGCCTCATTCTTATGAAATTTTTCAAATAAATAGTATGGCACACTTTTTAATGCGATAATCTTCAGTCATCGCTGTGATGATCCACCAACGTATATTTAGAGTGGGTGGAAAGTTTTGACACATTTAATAATAATATATATTTAATATTTTAACTTACAAATTCTTCAAATTAAACTTAAAATATCAACACTAGATTGACCATTTTCTCCATACCCTTGAACTTTTAATTTTTTCAAACAATACCCTTAAGATGGCCTCCATTATATGCAACACGTATTTTTATGCGCTCTTCAAAACTTGACATAACTTTGTGCAACTTTCACAACAATTCTTACTTTAAGTTCTCGAATAATTGTTCTTGGATTATGATTCTTTGACACTCCCCACAAGAAAATTTCTGGAACTATTAAGTCTGGTGAGCGTGGTGACCAAGCGATTGCCCCAAATTTTGCAAAGCACCTCCATTGATGTTCAACCCTTTTGAACTGCAACGTAAGGGCATGGATACCAAACACATGTGTTTAAAGCAAGAGACAGCCCGAACATCAATGGAGGTGCTTTGAAAAATGTTTCCTGGGTGACTCGTTTCAAAATTCAGGGCCATCACTTGGCCACTACTTTACCCATACCTAACAGCTCCAGCCTTTTTCTTGTGGGGCATGTTAAAGAGTCATATTTATGTAACTCACCCAAGAACAATTCAAGAACTTAAAGAAATAATTGTTGTGGAAGTTGAAGCAACTCAACCAAAGACATTGCACAAAGTCATGTCAAGTTTTGAGGAGCTACTATATAGCAATGTATGGCATATAATGGTGGCCATATTAAGGACATTGTTTTTCAAGAAAATAATAATTCAAGGGTATGTAGAAAATTGTAAATCATTTGTTGTTATTTTTAAGTTAAATCTTAAGCATTGACTAGTCAAATTAGTAGAGATAGAATGTTATTAAATGTGCCAATACTTTCTGCTCCACCCGGTATAGTAAGTAAGCTTGGTATCAATAACTTTCCTATACATATTAGCATAATTAATCAATACAAAATATATAATTATACATACACAATTAGGTTAATTTGATTTTTTGCTTGAAATATATTGTCTCCATTATTATATTACTTTATACATTTATTCTACATATAAAATAGTAGGGGAAGGGAAATATAAGTGATATGTTAATTTATAACAATGCAGTACCATCCTCTGGAAGCTAATATTTAGGTATGGGCGGATGTTAACCAAATATAAACGCACCATTTCCAGTGTGAAAACCATTTTCATACGTGACCACTAGTTACTTGCCACTTCCTACCAATGGTAGGAGGTTGGGGGGGGAGGGAGGGTTGTTATATATAGATGGTCGGGGCAAGCAGTCAGGAGCGTTTAGGGCTAAATACCGGAAAATTCAGCGGGATACGGAGAATTCCTTAATCATTTTAAGAGAGGGCAGCTGTGCGAAGTCTCGCTGATAAAAAGTTGTAACAAGTGTAGCCTATATAATAGGGGAATTAGGTCTGAATAAAGTACAAGGATGCTCAGTTTAGAATAAGTTCTCATACAGGGGTGTCAAATTCAATTTAATTTATTAGCCTGTAAATAGGTTAAAATTATAACCAGTTACGTAATCATTAAAATAAATGTTTTAAATGTCATTCTTAATATTACATTACTTAGTATTGTAAAAAAATGTTACATCTATTTATGCACTAAAAAAATTGATACTTTTTACTTTTAAATTGATATTGTTCTAATTGTCTATTTGATTAACATTATCATTAATATACTCTTAAAATTAAATTAGTTAATTAATGAATTCATTGAGCAGTTTAGAATTAATTACAAAGAGAAACCAGATTATTTGATTTTATTTATGAAAGTTGGAAGTGTTTAATCAATTTAGAGCAAATTAAAATTATTTTGGCTTGTGTATTGTTGATTTTTGTAAAAAAAATAAAAATATTATCAACATATAAGTTTTTGCTCCATAGCATATTATTAACATAATGTCCATGGCGTGAGCTAACAAGTGAGCTATATCTACAGAGTGGCCACCGCCTTTAGCAATGATAGTGCTAACATTTGCAGATAGAGGGTGTCATGTGGTCAGCACAACAACCCCTTTGAACGTTAATCTCAGTTTTCTAAACTGGAGCTGCTACTAGCTACACCTTTATTAAAGAATATCCACATTTTCCCCTCTGAAGGCTGAGTCTGACACCAGCCAAGACCCATTGCTTCACAGATACACTTTGGAAGCACCGGGGCTCAAACCCGGGACCTCAGGATATTTATCCAGCAGCTGTAACCACCAAACCACAGAGGCGGTTTCACATTGTTAATGTAAGCTCTTAAATAGAAATAGTGTAATTTTAATGATAAGATTTAAAAAAAACCATTACTATCTACATCGATAGGGACACCAACAAAGGCTCCAGTCTAGTCTTGTATGATTTCCTGTCGAAGGGGAGGTAAAATAAAGAATCCCGTACTATTTTACTGAGACATTTATATTTTCCAAATAGGTTTCCCAATCCAAATTCACTTAAATATTGGATACACAATTACACAGACTTTAAATTTTATTTTTACGATCCAATTTCCATTATACTACTATAAAGCCACATGGCTGACTCACTCACTCATTCACTGACATTAATGTTTACCCACTTCCAGATGAGCTAGAAACTTGAAATTTGGTACACTTGTAGCTTCTAGCCTGTAACCGATGGAAAAATTTCAAAAAGTTAAAATATTTAATTTTTAACCCCCGAAAAAAATTCTAATTGGTGGAGCAACATTAAAGTCGGTGCGGTATATACAATACAATACCGGTAACTTTAAGTTGTTACGTTCAAAAATCACGCTGGAATTACATTAGTTTACATCCACTTGCAAAGAAATCTCACCGGGGGTTTGGGGGCGGAGCTCCCAACGAGCGAATCGAGTTAGTGTATATATGCGTATAGCTCTAATGTATTGAAAAAAACAAAACACACACATATACACGTACAAAAAACATTAGCATGTCAACCAAATTAACAAAACCTAAATGAAAGTTTACCACAACAAACATGTAAAACATAAAGTTGAATGTGTATGTACCTCAATCCAAGCAATAGCTCGAGGGAAATCGAGCGTTCGAAATCCCTTCCCTCAAATCCCACAAGTCAGTAAAACGACACAGACAACCACCCTATTACTTAATAAGGCACTAAACATCAAACACACCAGTAAAATGGAGTTCATCACCTGGAGCTATAAACGATAAATGAAGTAAATACCCAGTCTTCCCTATACATTAAGACGACATCGTTTGCATATATATTGTTCAACAAATAAAAAACACAACCTTTTTTAATGTACTTAGCTTACACTTTCTCAGCAGACTGATTATATCAGCATAGGTCTCACACACTGACTTTAATCTAGTACATACACAACACCAAGCCCCCAGCCTTTAATTCACCACCGTGAAAGGGGAATCCTACATTTAATAAAATACAAATTTCTCGGTCATTTCGGGAATCGAACCCGGTACATGCTACTAACTGATTTTACACTTTGGATGATTCAAAATCATATTTACATTATCATTAATTTACTTGGTGTGATGGATTTTTTTAAAATCAAAAAACATTAATTTATCCTGAAGTTGTTTCCGTGACTATGAGCGTTCGGTTTAAGAATTTAGAGTCGCAAATATTTAGGCCACCGGTGACAGAGTTCATGGTTTGATTCTCGGACATAAGGTTACTTTCCAAATGTGATGTTCAGCAAAGTTTCATTTATTACTAAGCTCTTTTTTTTTTAGAACCATGTCTTACTACCCGTTCGGGTTACACACTTATTTACTAACTACGCTAAGGGGATAGGGATTAGGAAAGCTATATTTATAAGTGTACCCACATTTGCATAAAGAGAGAGTGGAAAACAATTTTGGAACAATTACCCTCAGAACACCCGACTGAGATTTGAATCTCGATCACCCTGTCATCGGAAGTCTAGTCTAACACCAAAGTAGCGCCTTAGACTGCAAGGCCACTAAATCGGGTTCATTTATTCTCCATGTCTATGCCGGTAAAATTCCTATAGGCTAGCTTATTTCATCTTTATTCCTTGAATTAGATGATTAAAAGGTCCCGTGTATAACTTAGTGTAAAAAAAAATATTCAATTCTACAAACAAATGACGGTAATCATGTTCGAAAGGGCTCTTTCCTCGATTTAGGACCTCTAAAGTATTTCCTGAAAATTCTCAAACGAGTACAATATCTATCTTTTCAATACAGCTGAAAAGATATATTCGTTGTAGTTCTGTTTTTGTAAGAAACATCTAGGATAAAAAATAGGGTGCTTCACCTATTTAATGTGTCAACTCTTTTGATATAGAGGGTAGTTGAACAAGAATAAGCAGTGAGGAAGAAAGGGTTCATTCTCTCACACACACACACACACACACACACACACACACACACAAAGAGAGAATAAAGAAGGTTTTGAGTTCGGTCCACCCGATCTAGTGAATTTCTAGAAAACAGCCGTACACCCCAATATCTGGCACGGACGGACGAATGGAAGATCTGGTGGGGGGAGGGTGACGGGGTTAGAAGGGGGTGTGAGAGGGAATCAATAGCACCCACAGCTCCATGCAGATCTCTCCCCTCCCAACCCCCCTCTTATGCTCCATGTTTGCCTGGGGGCGCACAGCCATGCCCTAGCCCAACAGTACACTGTACCAACGGATGCTCGCATAGATTCACAATTGTAGTTGGCTTAGTAAATAAATAAAGGATGAGCGGTCTGAATGAAAAAAATATATATATTTCGCTGAGATGTTTGAATCCTGTATCTATAATCCATCGTGCTATAACTGAACAAATTGGCAATCTAAAGCTTATTTTGTAACATTATTAAAATCGTACACTGATGGCACACTTATGATTACAATAAACAAGACGTATTTAATAACTGTACCATAGTGGAACTAAGCAAGGTACGAGTCTTACCTTGACGGATTACACTATAGCTCTATACTATAAATATACCATAGTGAAACCAAGCAAGATAACAGTCTTACCTTGACGGATTGCACCATGGCTCTATCTTATAGCTATACCATAGTGGAACCAAGCAAAATAACAGTCTTACCTTGACGGATTACAACATGGCTCTATCTTATAGCTATACCATAGTGGAACCAAGCAAAATAACAGTCTTACCTTGACGGATTGCACCATGGCTCTATCTTATAGCTATACCATAGTGGAACCAAGCAAAATAACAGTCTTACCTTGACAGATTACAACATGGCTCTATTTTATAACTCTACCATAGTGGAATAATGCAAGGAAACAGTCTTACCTTGACGGATTACAACATGGCTCTATTTTATAACCCTACCATAGTGGAATAATGCAAGGTAAGCTTGCTTCCTTACATGGTGAACGATGACTACGTGCCTGGATAGCTTAGTTGGGGGAGATACTGGGCTCAGACAAAGTTTTTAATTCTTTGTCTCTATTAACAATCACAAACCAATATTAATACAATTGAATAAACTTATTAGATATGATCTTCATTAATGTATTTACATAATTACAGGTAACGTTGGTCAAGTAGACTAAAGCGTTTAACATGGTCATCGCTGAAGGAATGTCAGGATTCAAATACCGGTGGGATGGTGTATTCCTCTTTAGATTTTTATATCCCCTCTATAGTATAATGGGGGTTCTTTTCTTATAGATTTACCTTCTCACGTTTATTCCTAAGAATAAAACCTCTAATAGATCTTCCATGCCATTTAACTAAAATTAAATAATACTATGTAAAAATATGATATTGAAACGTGGGGTTCGGTGCGTGCCCTGACGGCCTGCGGACCGTTCGCACATCACCGTGTGAACAGCGATTTCTTTTAAGGATATTAGAGTGCGTTGCTGACTAAACAAGATTGAAAATGCACATTGAATACTCAGGGTTTTGATTACTTGAAACACTACACTAAAACATACATTAAATCAATACAGCTGAACAAGTCACTGAATTAAATAAAAGTGTAATGTTTAAGTCCGTAAAATTAATAATCTATTAAGCAAACATGAAATATTAATTAAATTAAAACAAATTAATATCTACAAAACACATAGTAACTATTCAAGTATTTAAAGCAGTAACAAAAATGTTCATCACTAATGTAGTTCACAACAAAGTCTACGTCACCCGTGTAGTCAACATAAGTCGCCACTTGTCCCCATGCACGACACTCTGCTGAACCATGCTATGCAAACACTGGGTTCACTTATCCTCTCCCGGTTACGCCGACCCACTCGCTGGACGCGCTGGCCCACTCGTTTATCACGCTGCCTACTCCCGGGCACGCTAGACCGGACGCGCTGGTCCACTCACTCGGCTAATCTCAACTCGGACTGAGGATCCTCTGGCTATCGCCGACCGTGTATTTATGTAGGGGTCACAGTCAGAGTCTAGAAATCTCCGTTGCCAGAATACAGTACTTGGTTCGAAGAAAGTGAACCCAGACTCTTCTATAGGCTCAACTTCTCTTCCAAGATATCTCTCCCCCTTCCCACTATAAGTTCCTTGGACGTCAGGTTCGCTCAGCTACCTGTTAGACAAGGATAGAGCGAGAAAAGAGGGGGGATAATAAAAGTTGTAGGTGCTGTACAGTTAAGCACTAATCTTGTTAAAATGTTCCAAAACCAACACTTTACAAGAAAGAATCAGATAATAATTAAAATTAGCAAATTGTGTCAGTCTTTTCCAAACGACAATAAAAATGAACGTACTATTGTTGTTACTTAGCTTATAAGTATGTATATATATACATAAACGAAAATTATAAGGTAGAATAAAATATTTCATGATAATAATTTGTATATAGTTATAAAGTATTATATAAATTTATAAAGTATTAACATGAAATAATTTATTCTACCTTCTAATCTACGTTTATGTATATATATATTTATATATATCTACTGATAAGCTAAGAAACAACAATAGTACGTTCATTTTTATTGTAGTTTGGAAAAGACTGACACAATTTGCCAATCTTAGTTATTATCTGATACTTTCTTATAAAGTGTTGGTTTTGGAACATTGATATATATATATATATATATAATTTATTAACTCTGAAGTTGTATATATACATATATCTATAGTGTATTGATCCTGGAGTTTTATATATATATATATAAACTCTAGAAACAATACCTTTTACACTGCTGTCAACTAAAATGGATGCAAGTCAGGCTCATTGACATGTTTAATAATGTCTTGTTTCTACGTATAGTTCTTCAGCAATCTGAAGCATTACATAACCTGTGAGTTCAGTCGTACGTAAATAGCATCTATGAGGATAAGATAGTATTATTATGAGTCATCAATTAGATAATTAGTTATATCGCTAATAGAGGGGCGATTTTTTCATACGTGGTCTAGTGACGAGACCTGAACGGCTGTGTCGCTTATATCCCGTATAAATAAATATATCGTGATTAAAGTATTTATGAGCTTGTTCGGAATATTATATGTTTTGCTTGCTTGCTTTCACAATATGGCATTGGTTTTGCTTT
>CABFWB010006167.1:5900-36100 GCA_902151455.1 Timema bartmani
TCTCACAATCACCCTTCCATTACACATTAGCGTAAGTGCGTATAACCCGAATGGGTAGTAAGACGTAGTGCTAAAAATAATAATAATAATAATAATAATAATAATAATAATAATAATAATAATAATAGTAATTAGAACCATGATTAAATAATTCCCATTTTATAATAAAATCATTCTTTTGTAAGCTACCAGTAAACGATTCTTTACAAAATAAATACTATACGATACAATTTGTCATGACAAACACTCCTAAGAAACCCATTTAGAACAAATCGTTAGGAACATTATATAATATCTAACATTTTTGAAAATCCAGTTATTAATAAACTACTCTAAAATTAATTTTTACCCCAAAGACAAACATACAATTTTATTTTTAATGTCATATAGTTTCATGATACTCATTAGTAACCAAATCATTTCGTTAAGTTTAACAATATTTCAAGTTTTGTAAAAATAATTCATCAGTAATCTACCCATAAATGAGTTTTTGCCCTAAAAAACCAGTATTCATTGCTATTTGTCATACCAACTATCAACAGATATACATTTTAAACAAAATGGTTGGAGATATTTTCAAAATATTTAAACGAATTTTGGCACTTAACCAATGATACATTGCTATTTATAATGTGTAACAAATTCTAAGTAGGACTATGCATTTAATCAAAATCATTTTAAATTCTTTTTTTTAAATCACTTATTAGTTAACTACTCTTAATTTGAGGTTTAGAGACAAAATTAAAAAATTATTTTGAGGTTTATCCCTATAAATTCTAGATACTAAATTTGAACAAAATCGATCGAACCGTTTTGTATCCATGGCCAGGAAAGCTTCAGAGACAGACAGACATGGGGATACACACAATTGTAAAATGAAATTTTTTTGTTTTGGGTTAAATAAAACCTAAACATTCATCATTATCTCGAGACAATTTTTTCACAATGCAATACTTTCTCTTTATTTGAGAAAGTATCAAGGTGAATGAATAATCGATGAACTTGATATATACATTTACTATCTCTCAAACCCTCGGGGCGAGAGGTACTATTATCGTCCAAAAAAATTGAACACAAGATTTTGATAAATAGCTAAGTTTCATGTCTCCCTGAAAGCTAAAAATAATTGTTTTTTGCGATGACGTATGTATGTCAGTGTCTCCGTCTGTTTGTATCTCAGACTAGGGCCGAAACCATTATACCAACAAGCCTAGAACTTGGTGTTTAGGGATTTTATTATTTCCCCAGAATAAATTTTGGAATTATATATTTAACCCTAAAATTAAGGGTGGTTTATTAAAGAGATAAAAGAGAAAAAACAAATTTCTGTAAATCTGCAATAAAGATTTTAAATAATTTTTTTTATCTAGACACTGTTCAATATTTGAAACAAAATGGATATTTCCATTGTCCGATGAAATTGACTTTGAGGGTACTTTGCTTCAGCAGAAAGATCCCATTTTTAACATATTTCCTCTTTTATTTGAGTTTCGAAATAACTTATCATTGTAAAGATGTAGTTATATTGAATATAGCACTCATTTATTCGAGATATATTCATATGTAATCAATAGTTTCTGATCTATAAGAAAATTATATATTTTTTTTTTATTCAAGTCTTTGTAAATTAAATTGATGGTTATGCTCTTTGGTGGACATAAATATTGCTTTTCGCTTAATGTTTCTATAACATCCATACCTAGTCTCGCTGTTACTGCACAGCTTCCTGGGTGTATTCTCAACCACCAATTACTTTAATATATTATATTAATACATTTCAAATGGTGTTTGTCTTTATGTATGTATGTATGCACTGTGTATCCATTCTTTAGATCTTCCTAATCAGCTGGAAAGTGGAAATTTGGCTTAGTTGTAAAGGAGCCTCTCAACATTTACAGAAAATTCCACAGCCCTAAAACTAATAAACAATCAAAATTACCAAATATAAAAACCTATGCGTGGTAAAAATTTTCATTAATTAAAATTATATTTGCAAATCAAGACCATGGGGGACTTCAGAAGAGGCTCCAACCTCAAATTCAAAGATATATGACAGATTATTATAAAGATTGTTAAAAATAAGCGTTCAGAACCTTAGGATCTTTCAGTACTCAATAAAATGGTTAAAAATGTCCCAGAAAACATAGATCCGCAAATCAACTCACGCAGATATACAGGCAATTTAAAATTTTTATTTTTGTAATTTAATTATTGGTGTACCCGTACCGTATTCAACGAGTTCATGCTATCACTCCCCCTTATTATCAAGCAATGGTGGTGTTTTCCCAATAAATTCTCGTAAAATTATATATGAACACAGGCTTCTTTGCTGATAAATTTTTACTGATGAGGCTGATTAACTAGAAATTACATTGTGAACCTTCATGATAATCATGTATTGGCGGACAAAAATCCTCATTCCACTCTCAAATTAAGAAAAAAATAGTGATATTCAATAAATGTTTGGTTGGCCATTTTATGAGGACGACTTGTATGACCACTCGTTTTGCTTAACAGACTAAATGATGCAGGCTACCGTAAATTTCTTGTGAATCTTTTACCAATTTTAATGGAGGGTGTTTCTCCTTAGTGAAAAACAACGAATGTGGCTTATGTGTGACGGGGCTCCACCTCATCTTTCACTTATTGCCCGACATCACCTCAATGAGATATCTAATCGAAGATAGATAGGTCTAGGAGGTTCAGTCACATGCTACTCTTGGTCCTCTGACCTTAATCCTTTGAATATTTTATATGGGATTGTCCAGGAAATTAGTGTACTTGTAAAAATAATTAATTTAGCAGACTCATATCAGCCAGTTGAAAGCCGTTGTCAGACAATTTTAATGAAGTGATTGTTATTTCAAAGAGCACGCAACAGCCTGATTCAAAAATGTGAGATTAGTCTAGATCAATGAAAAAAAACATGTAGAACACTTTTTGTAGTGATGAGGTAATAAATTTGTGCCTTTTAAATTCAAACAAGATTTAATTTTATATCCAATTTATTTCCACTGGCGAAAGACATAACTGCCTTTATCTAAGTGCGTGTTAGTTTGCAATTCTAAGATTACGAACACTTTTTTAAGACACCTTGTATAGGCCTAGTTTCCTGTTTGTATTTTTTATCACATTAGCTAGAAAATTATTTCTTTGGCAAAAAATTTACGTTTAAATAAAAGTAATATTACATTTTTACTTTCTCTCTATCTTACAGGTAGAGAAAGTATGGTGATCGTCAAAAAAATCGAACTCGAGATTTTGATGAATTTTGACGTTTCATGACTTCCTGAATCCGAAAAAGTTGTTTTTGAATTTCCGTCTGTCTGTCTGTCTGTCTGTATGTCCAACTAGAGCCTAAACTATTTTACCGATTGAGCTGAAACTTGATATCTAGGGTTTTCATAGGGTTGCCCCGAGGGGTTTTTGGAATTGGATATCTACCCCTAAAATTAAGGGTAGTTTACTGAAGGGCAAAAAGAGAAAAAGTCGATTTTCTCAAAATCGGCTCTAACGATTTTGATTAAATTTCATTTATGAACATTAATAAATATTCCAAACAAAATGGCTACTCTCAATATTTCGGCAAAATGGCTTTAAGGGCTCCGGTCTGATGCGTAAATTAACATTTTTTATAATAGCTCCGAAACTATTTGAGATATGAAATTACTTAGCATTACAAATATGTATATATATTTATAATACAGATATTTTATCCGAAACATATTTTTATAAAATCAATAACTTTCAATCTATACGCAATTATATGAATTTTTTTAACTTTTTGGACATTAAAGTTTAAGTATTGCGACCGTAAAAAAAAACTAACCTGAAATGTTGATGGATGTCGACGTCTCATGACCCCCCGAACCCTAAAAAATAGTCTTTGCAATGCCGTCTGTCTGTGTGTCTATAAAAACTTAAAATTAAGGGTAGTTTACTGAAGGGCGAAAAGAGAAAAATTTGGTTTTCTCAAAATCTGCTCAAACGATTTTGATTAAAATTCGTATCTAGGCGTTGATTAAGATTATAAATAAACTGGCTATTTTCATTTTCCTATGAAAATGATTTTTAGGGTACTTTACAGAAGCGTTAATTTCCGTATCTCCACAACTATTTGAGAAACTAAACAACTTATCATTGCAAAATTGTAGGACTATTAGAAATAAAAAACTTTTATTTGACATATATTTTTATAAAAGCAACAGTTTCTGAGATATTTGCAAATATATTAATACAATTTTGTGAGCTTTAGTTGTAAACATATACTACTTAAGTCTTAACGCAATAATTCTCCAATGCCATAGAGTAATTAAATATAAGTATCTAAAAAAGTATGTTATTTTTCCTTAAAGCTCTTAGGAGAAATGTTTGCATAGCAATGATCTATCTCCATTTTAGACTCAATAGTCAATATTTACATTTTTTATTGGTCAAAATGTATAAATGAATAATTAAATATCAATGCGATGACTTGAAGATCTGCAACACCTTATAAAATGTTAAAATTTTAACCAGAAATCGAAATTTTAATACGAAGTGTTGACCCTTGTGGAAGACATTAAACTGTTTGAAATGCTCTTAGGTGGACAA
The DNA here is from genome assembly GCA_902151455.1 of Timema bartmani. Taxonomy (NCBI): domain Eukaryota; kingdom Metazoa; phylum Arthropoda; class Insecta; order Phasmatodea; family Timematidae; genus Timema; species Timema bartmani. The sequence goes on from CABFWB010006167.1 coordinate 10,494, forward strand.
AGATGCGCCTCTTTTCTCATTGATTCTATATCATTGTATATTATTTTATGCGTGTTCTTATGTGGAGTGGTGATGATACAATGTACATTATTCCGTTCAGAAATCTTACGAGTTTATAGAAAGAGAGAGAAAGTCTGTGCGGTGCGCCGTACCATTTATTTTCAAACATCTTTGTTACTATGAATACAATTGATTTGTATGTATGAAATCAGGTTAGAACTGAAATAATTGAGCCTTATTAGATGTTGCTTTCAAGAAACGCTACAAACATATAAACACTGCATTTGTTTATATGAATTAGGAGTGGTTATTCTTGTTTTAGTTTGACTCAGGGGAAAACTAGAAAAAAAACCATCATCAAATTGATCATACCTGCCATTCGTTCTACAATATATATGTATCATCAATAGAAACATCGAACTCAAGCATGAGTAGGTCATTGAAAGTTTCAGCCCTAATTAGATAAGACAAAATGCTTATTAAGGATGAGTCCATCAACCATGCGCTAAATGCACTCAAGCAAATTGTTGACAAAGATAATAATTATAATATCTTGCTATTTATGAAATTGGTTCTACTGATACGGGGGAGGGGGGCTCTATGTAGTTTTTCCTATTCTTCTGCATGTTCATAATATAGCTATAGTCCAGATCGGCACTAAATATTCTCAGCTCGAAATGGTGTTTTAAATTCTCAAGTTAAACAATAATGTACGTGCAATTGGCAGCTACTCCAATTAATAGTTCATGGAATTAAATATTGGGGAATAAAAAAAAAGAGGATTCACTAGCAATATTTCCAAGCTTATATATTGTCAAAGTAAGGCGTTTTGGCCTGATAATTTCAATTTCTAACTGGACAGGGGAACAATGTAATATTTGTTGATGATTCACTACTCTCATATAAAAAATAATAATATATGTTTAAAGGAAATGGCCCTTAAAAATACTTTTCCATTCACCGTGTTATATAAGTGCTTTTTAGGGAACGCTCAGCTCTTGACACACTTATTCTTTCTGTTAAAATAGGAAGCGTCAAAGGCTGACTTGGTATTGGTGCGGCCCTCCTGGAGAACCCTGCGAAATCATAGTAGAATCACGTGAGGCTGGGCAACTTGAGAAAGAGCTCTCGTTCTCTAGCAGTCAAGTGCAAGGGAGGCATTAAGAAATCTCACGCTCATTTAGGTGGCCAATCAATACAGATGTGACTTAATCACTCCGGCAGGCACTTCTATTTTGTTTTGGCATAAAGATGTAAAAGCAATCGTAATACTTTAAGGTTGGTCATATTAAGTAACACAATAAATAAACTTAATAATTACCTTAATTATCATTTCATATTTATATTACTTCATATGCAACCATAACCTACTAACAACGTTGGTAGGAGACGTACCTATCTAGCATCCAAATATCAGACAATATGGTTTAGCGCCCACACACAATTATGACCCGTGTATCGAAACCATAGAGGGCATACGATTGAGCTGGTCAGAATATGAACCCAAGACATCCGGTGAGAATACATGTTAAATACGTACCCTTATATGTTAAATAGACGAAGGATAAATCAGGCTAAGCTAATACAAAAAATTCTTACAGTATTAACAATAAACATATTATATAAATACATTTTGTCATTTATTTAATAACAATTGAATTATTTTATTTCAATATAACTTTATCCACTCTTATTTAATGGAATGACAAATATATATTTTTTTTACCAGTCAACTCACCCTAAAAAAGCCTACCATTCCATATGTCTACCAAGGTTATATGTTGTTAGGTTAGGTATTATTGTCATAAAAACATGTCATATACAGGGTTAAAAACTAGTTATTCCAAAAACTTTTACTAAAACAAATGCCATAAGTATGCAAACAACTAGTTATTTTCTTACATATGATGGATTTGTGTAGCAAGTATATCTTTTAAACCTCTCCGTTTTATTAATAAATATAATGATGACGTGGCACACTTGAAAATAAAGTTTAATTGATTTTATTCTATTATTTTACAAGTAGGGTAAATTAAATTGATTTACATAAATAGTTATTGTTATTGTGACAATTATTTCTATTGACGTAAAATTAAATTTACATAAACTAAAATAGATCAGTTAAAACAAGTAAGTGAAAATGTATTAAGATATTTTACTTTCTTTTCATATATAATGTAATATAATAATGGATACTTTCACAACACATATTTCGAACAAATTCTAGCTTACATAATTGTTTTCCTAAGAATATAGCCTCCACTTAAAAAATACATTTTTACATGATAATGGAAGGTTTGTATTAATCTAGAAAATAATATTGTCCCAATGAGGATTAAATTATCATTCAGATAGTTAGTTAGCTATGTAACACACTGACTTGTAGGATAACATGGATGGTTCTAGTGGTATAATGACCAGCGTGTAAAGTAGGAGGATTAGGAATTTAGTCTACATCCATTTGCTATTTTACTAAATGAACTCAACCCATCCTTTCTTACAAGCACATGGATATTATATGATTATGATGATAAGTATTCAATTTGTGTACAAATTCTTCTCATGTACTGTGGTATTGATTTTGACAAGTGAGTTTAGATTCAAATTAAAATATATTTAAAAATGATACCCTTACACCAAAATTTTAACAAGCTTAATAAAATGTCGATAGTGATCCTAAGAGTTTTATAAAGATACATATGATACAAAATATTTAAATGTAAAAATTTAATTTTATCAAAACTTATATCCATAAACACGTCTAATTACATTATAGCTTTAGAATAATATGCATCGGCGGAAAAGTGAATCAATTTCCCGGAAACTGGAAGTTTGGGACTTAATACCGGCCAGTTTTTTCTGAGAGTTTCCCGTTCTATCCGCAAGAAAATATGGATACATATTCTTTTGAAGACGTGGTACAAAATTAAGTTTAGTTAAATGTAGAAATTCCGTCGTACAAATATATCTTTCAAATCTAAAACTGTTTATTTCTATAATTATGATATTGTTTTCTGAACTAAGTTATTAGTTAAAATAAAGTGATATATTTGTATTTTTGAACATTCACAAAATTCTACATAATCTAATACTTCTTTCAATTGCATTTAGTAGACAAAATAAATTCTTACTAAAATAGATGTAATAAAATGAGACTACAGAAATGTCCTCAATCTGAGCATTAAAAAATATTTAGAAAGTAAACCAAAGTGGTTCCTTGTTAAAGCAGAATAGGGGCTCTGGAAAACATAATTTTCTGCTAGGTTTACTAGGCTACTCAAATACTTTAAACTAAAATGCGATAACATTAGGACTTTCAGAGACTAGAAATATCCTCTAGGCCGTGATTTGATACGTTACCAGTTTTGTTAAAACGGAAATCCAAATGGGAATAAGAAGATAAGAAGTAAAAAGATATTGCTTTAAAAGTAATTGAAGTAGGTGTGAGAGAATAGTAATTAAATTAAAAGAGCCGTGTTAAAAGATAAGAGTCGGGTTTAATTTAGAGTCAGACTAAGGGTGAAATGCAAGAATACCTTGACTCTTTTACCCCCCTTTAAACCCGAAAAAAAGCTAAGGGTGGAAAGAGTTAAAATTATGATGATAACATGTCGCTTCAGGACAACCAACATTTGAAAACGAAAACTTTCCCTCGTATTTCCTCAGTTTTATTTTCCTCGTCTTTTTATTTGGTGCAGGGTATAAAAGTGACTATATAAAGCGCTCGACCAAGATTGAATCTTGTTTGTGCGAGAGAATAGAGCGACCAAGTTATGGGGTAAGGAGTTCTAAGATCATGAGTCATAACTCACAACTTACTAAAAAGTTGTACCTCTCTACCATTGGCAAATAGTGGTCGTCGTGCTACTTTACCATTGTGTAGTGTTCCCCATCATTTTACAAATTAGCCGAAGAAAAAAATAAAAATAGAATAATTTTAAACTTTTTAAACAATAAGTAATTTTAGGTTATGAACACAATTTGAATCTAGAACATAATTTGTCTATAATTTCATAAGGTTGACTTAGGTTTATTACTCTGTACACCTTTAAAAATAATCACTTTAGCGATTAAAATAAATTGATGTATTAATATTAATTTTAAGTTAATGTGGAAACTCTTTTTGTAAAAGATTAAAAAAAAAATCCCAAAAGCTGCACTAAGAATGTTTATATACATTTATAATTTGAATGTGATAATAATTTGTAAACATGGTATGATTGTAATATCATTTTTTGTTGATTAACTTATTTATTCAATTCAAATTTTCCACATTCAATAATATATGTTATAGTCAGAACTATAAATTCGTTAAAACTGATCTCACAAACTAAAACTAATTCCAGCAAAGAAATAATTTCGTCAATATAAGATTTATATAGTTTTTATAGAATAACGGTATAAATCAAGTGAAATTGAGTTTAAATGAAAAGGATATCTTGAATTAGTTAGTTTACAGTTTTAACTAAGCAAAACTAGATCTTACTGAAATCCATAGTTAAAATTTTATCTAGGAGAACCCTCACTGGGAAGGTGTGACGTGTTCCCTAAGTTTTGTGCTTTCTCTTACTTGTCTAAGTTTATTATTTGCGGTTGACCAGTGACGCGAGTCGATTGTCTTTGTTTTTAATAGTGTTTACTTGAGGTTTTTTTTTCGTTGTTTCTAAGTCATGGCTGCTGAAAATATGACTTAAGATTAGGAGGATTGAGGGATAATCTGAAATAATTGTTTCATCGAATAACTACTTAATTCAGAGAAAAATAAAGAGAGCTACTATGATGTAATGACAGGATATGTTTTCTATCATATTTTGGCAGGAGTTGAAAAAGCAAAATCTGCTTTGAAGGAGACACATTTTCACTACAGTCATTTGAAAAGATTTGATCGTATCAAAATATGTGAAGTGAAAAAGATTGTCTTATGGGGTGAAACCGTCAAAAAATATTTAGTAGTAGAAGAAATATAAGATGTTTTGTAAGTGGCTCATGAGTTGTAGGAAAGTGAGGTCAAGACAGGCTGAAAATGAAAGTTTAAAAAAAATACATCAATATAGCCTCAGAAAGGGTAAATATTTTCTCATCGATGTTCGAAGCATTCTAACTGAAGAAAAGCAAAAAAAAGTTTGATTAGCAAATTAATTTTTCATTTGGCATCGAATAGTAGCTACGAGGCCAACCTCATTGACATGGAATCTCAGGCTGATCTTGTGTTCAAAAATATCATGGTCTATCAGGACTATTTGAACAAGTCTGCTTTATTACAATCACTGCAAATCATAAGGGCTTGCCTACCATTTACTGATATCTTCTTGTATTATGTAATAGCAGAAAGTTAACAATCTCTTTATACACTATATTTCTCAGACCCATTTTAATGCTATCCTCCCACCTGGGTATAGATCTCCTCATGTAGTATATGTTGATGTTCTCTCGTTAGATTTGCCAGTCAATACATTGATAGTGGATTTTGTTTCTTCCATTCGTGCTTTATGTGCTGCCCTCCGTAACCATGATATGTGATTATCTTAATAATAACTGGTTATGATTACAGGGTATGTAGCTCATCCTTATGTAATCTTATACATTATCTTTTATCATCATGTATTTTTTAATAAATACACCCTTGTGAATATTAATGGAATCAAACAGTTTTTGTCCTCTCAATCTGTTTATTTAAACAATATGTCAAATCCTAAATAGATCATTTTTACCACTTGATGTGGCCCCCTTTTACTTTAATTAACATTTTTATTCTTTCTGGCATTAAGTCTAGAAGTTTTTAGCAGGTTTCTCTCGGTGTTTCATAAGGAACCACCTCTTACCAAGGCTTCTATCGTCTTACATTTTTTAAGTGCAGTGTGCTCTCTTGAGTTTCCCCTTGTAGATAGACCATATGTTCTCAATGGGATTGAGATCTGGCGAATTTACAGGCCACCCCAAGACAGTCAGACATTTTTCTTCAAAAAAGTCTTGACTTTTCTGGAAGTGTGACATGATGCTAGGTCTTGCTGAAACACAGCACATTCATTTGGCTGAAGACGCTTGAGTTCTGGAACCACTCTGGATCTTAGCACCTCAATATATATTTTAATATTCATCATACCATCAACTGGGACAAGAGATCCTGTCCCACTGTATGAGAAACACACCAAAACATCTTCTTTTCTGGATTCTTAACAGTTTTGTGAATGTGCTTTGGCTTAATTTGTTCACCATCAGCTCAACATAAATGTTGGGCCCGGACCCCTTGGACTAAAATGTGACTCTCCTCAGAGAACAAAACTTCCCTCCAATCTTCCTTGGACCAATTTGTATATTTATTCGCCCACTGGAGCCATCTCTTGACCATGACATTTGTAAAAATGTGTTCCTTCACTGGTCGTCGTGCTTTACAGCGACTTTCCAACAAACATCGGTGGACAGTTGAGTCATGAATGTGAGTTCCCAAACGTGACAATTCTTTCTGAAGATCAAAAATATTCATCTGAGGTTCAATTTTACTTATCCTCAACAAATACGAGTCAGCTTTGGGTGTTTTGGCTCGTTTCCTCCCAAATTTTCCCTTTCTACGAGGAGAAACCATACCAGTTTCAGTATTGTGCTTAAGAATTTTACAAACAGCACTTTGAGTAACACCACATTTCGCAGCAATCTCTCGTTGAGGTAAAGAAGTCACCTCAATCAATATCACAATAGTTTGCCTTTTTCTTGGAATTATATCAGTCTTGAAATGTTTCACAAACAGATTAAAAAACAATTAAGATGTACTAAAATTTAAAAAGCCAACTAATCAAAACAAATAAAAGTACTAAAATGTAAGAAGGCCTTTAAAAAATTAGACCACGGCAAATTCACCTTGAATCACAAAATTAGGTCATTTTCAATCTTCAGAATATGATAGCTAGATGGGGAATTCCTCTCTAAAAGCACAAATAATAGCGTCGGATATTTGATTATTTATATGCAATCCTGTACAATTATAATAATAACTCTACAAGTGGCAGTAATAAGCCAACTACCGAGTCGAAGATGGCTGCCTTATCTGATAGCTCGTGAATAGAGCCGATGATTTCCGCTCGTCCATCATAGACTCTGCCTTAAAATATGAGTGGGGAATGACCCTGGGCACGGGATGACTCCTGGATAGCTCAGTGGCAGAGCATTGGCGTACTAAGCCGAAGGTCCAGGATTCGATTCCTGTGTCCAGGTTTAATTTTTAAATTTTCAGAATATGATATCTAGATGGAGAATTCCTATTTAAAAGCACAAATAATAGCTTCGGCTATTTGATTCTTAAAATGAGGTTAGCTTTTGAAGAAATAACTAATATGAATGTAAATCAGGTGATTGAAACAAAATAAGTCCTGCGGGAAGTATGACTAACCACGAGAAACGAAATTTACTAGTTTGATTCCATTAATTTACACAAGGGTGTATGATCCAAAAGTACTTCAGTTTGGAACACCCTAAATATCTTCTCGTTACGTTGGTTAAGAGAGCATTACTCTCATCCAAACTACCGGAGAACTATTTCGTATATTCTGAGTTATACATTTCTTGACAACAGGACAGAAGTTAATAATTTACTAACCTAGTAATAGCATGCACTTCCCGAAAGTATTAGTTTCCTAAATTCCATTCTAATAATGTTATTGCTAACTAAAATTACTCCTTAATATTTTGTCTCATAACCCCAACTAAATTATATGTAATTTGAAATAATCCCTAAACTGTAGTCCTCAATAGTTTTTATCTGTTTGATCATGTACGTACCTAGTCTTCTAAGTGTTCAATTACAAACCTATTTATCTGCTGGCCTCTTAATGTGTAGTATTTATTTAAACATATTCCTAGCTTTTGCAAAACAAATATAAATCAATTATGTATTCTAATAGCAACATTGTATATTTTAATATTAATTATTCCCTAATATCTTGAACAGTGGTGTGTTACCTCAATAGTTTTGTCGCTGGTGCAACATTTGTTAATGGACCGCTAGGAAGTTAATTTATATAAAGTGAATTTACTCTTATGTTGACAACTAAGCTTAAAAATTAATTAATTACAACTATGAGAACAATTGTACTCAGATTTTATAAAATTTATAGATATATATTAAAATATATATATACATATATTTATACGATTAATATAAATTTATTATAAATAATATTTTATATATCAATATATTCTCCACTAATAAAGAAATAGAATCGTTAGGCATTAAAATATAAGCCTCAGTAATGTTGGATTTGGTCCTTTTGTAGTACCAAGTAGTCTTAAATTAGAATACGACGCAACACTTGTGACTAATTCAAGCTCTTTGTAGCTGATCCTTGAAAATTATTTTTCGTATATTGAAGGAATAGGAATATCATCCCCCTTGCACACTTCTTAGAAGCTATGAATGACAGTTTCACAACCAGGTAGGAAACATCCAATTTTTAAAAAATGGCTTGATGAATGAATGACTTACACTAATAATACTATGAGCCTTGCATAAAAAAAACTGCATTTTCTTAGATAAATAAAATAAAATTGGGTCTTATTCCCCATGATCAAATCATCTTTTTACGAACTTTTGTAGAAGAGATTAATTTATTCATGAATACCTGAAGACTTTCAAAAACATTTCATAGCCGATAAGTATCTTTAAACATGATAACATTATGTGATTATAATTATTTTAACCAGTTTCCACTGACTACATAAAATTGAGAGAGTATATAGAAGAAATACATTTTAATACATTTCAAAATTTTACCCAAATGCAATTTCGTACATTTAAAATGTTTATCCAAATCTTTTTTTTATTTTTTTGACAATATAATTATTTGAGTTAATGTGTAAAATTATATTTCTGGGCATGCCATGAGGAGTACCTTGATGAATAGCAAATTGTTGATTACTTTTTTATGTTTATTTTATAATACTCTGAAATAAAGTAGATAGACTTCCATTTTTGGCAATATTTAATTATCAGCCATAAGTTTTAAAAGCCCTCCTGCCGCCAAATTGTTTACTGCGGTAAATATGAGAAAAGGTTAATAAAAACTCAATTTATCTCCACTATCGGCACTTTTAATAGAAACATACCAAACTTATACTTTTTAAATGAAGAGAAAATGTTGTCATACATTTTTAGGACAACCTAAACAGATATTGGAGAACAACTATTGATATCACCATGTAACGGGAATTAAATAATATGTATGTAATGAAGCAATATTTGATTTATACGGACCAAAAAAAGTTTCGATAAAAAAACTGCGTTTCCTACATCCCATCCCTATGTACGCCTGTTTGCTGTCACTCAGAGAAGGGAAGGTTAGTATATTTAAATGATCTTTACCTGGAAAGTTGTTTACAGACCAGCCGGAGCACATTTGTTCAGGTGCGAGTTGTTAGTTATAGCTTACATCGTGATATGATTTGTTGTGAATTTATTTCAAGTGATGTACAAAATGAGAGAAATAATCCTGATTATTAAAAAAAGTTATATATATTTAAAAATTATAAGAAGCTCAAAATAAATAAAACCTACTTTACTTTATTTAATATAGGTCCATAGTAAAATAGAATTATTTTGTTAATTTATATGTAAAGCATAAATGATAATATTTATTTATATCAGGGAGTAATTATGTAAAGAGATGCTGAGAGAAAATGAACAAGCTTTTGATTGGTTAGAGAGAAAGAGAGAGCAAAACAAAAATTGATCAAATTCACACTAATGATCACTAGAAACAAAATTGCCATCTTGTCTTGACATGTTTTCCGATGATGAGGGTATTTAATGATTTTGGAACTCAGTGGGTGTATTGAGGTTGCTTATCCAAAGTTGTTTCCCCCTCCCCCTATCAAACAAATGCTGTGTAAAATTTCTATAGATTCTACTTTTTTCAACGCTTTTCCATTATTTTAATGTGGTGGCTACAGGTATAAAACAAAAAAAAATCAGACATTTTATTTAAAATCAACCAAATATCCGGAAATGTAAATTTTTGACTATATAAAATATTAATTTCGCACCTAAACACTAAAACCAAATTGAGAGATTTGTTCTCGTATGGTTACACTTTGCACTGCATATTGTTTGAATTTTACACCACATTTTCATATTGTCACAAATAATAACTGACACATGCAGTACTGATAAAACAAATAAATGTTGATGTTTTAAAGCTGCTACCATTAAATTTTAAAATTGGTAATTATTGTGGTAATCAATTTAATAAACGGAAAAAATTATCATTTACTGAGGAAAACTAGATAAAAACTGTACCACAAAAATATATTGTTTGAAAATCCATGGAAAATTCATGAATTTTTATAATTAATCTAATGATTTGTAGATAGAATGTGTAAATATGCGGACAATTTGAATGAGTTGTAGGTTGTGGAGTTTGTAAATAAAATAATTTATTTAATTATTTAGTTAGCTCCTAGATAGAAGTTAATTTAGCTTTTATCAATAATAATGGATCTACTTTAATATAATCTTAAACTTTTGTAAACGTTTATTTTTAGACTTTTTTGTTTGTCTTTAGAATTTTTCTACTATTTCAAGATTACAAGAAGGCTTTTTTTATAGTCTATCATTCCAGGAAATTTAAGGACCCCCCTCTCTCCCCATCTATCAGCACTTTATTATTATATTCAAAACTTTCCAAAGTTTATGGTTATGTGGAGTGTTCCTCTTACCAACTTGATAACATTAAATCTTCTTCCATGCTGAAAAGTAGTTTTTCTAATTATTTTGGAAATATGTCAATTTACTTTCCCTCGTCTTCAGTTCCCACATTTCAAATTTGAACTTTTAAGAATTATTTGGCTATTTTATATGTTTTTTATGTGTCTACCTAATTACAACTTAACCACATAGAAAATATTATTATTATTATTATTATTATTATTTAGCACCGCGTCTTACTACCCGTTCGGGTTATACGCTTAAGTACTAATTACACTAATGGATTAGGAATTGGGAAGGTTGAATTTAGAGGAAGTGAACCCGCATTTGCGTGGAGGGAGAGTGGGAAACCATTTAGGAAAAACCACCCCCAGTTCACCCGACCGAGATTCGAACCTCGATCTCCCCGTCCTCAGTGGTCTGGCTCAACACGACTGGCGCGTTAGCCAACTACGCCACCGAGGTGGGTCACATAGAAAATAGTGTACTACATTAGTTGTATGGATCTTAAGCCCTTCCATTTCTCGAGCTTCAGTTCTGAAATTCTATATGTTCATACGTCATTCGAACGGGAATGTCTGTTAACTTACCTGCTGAATTTCAATTTCATACCTCTCCAAATAGTGTTTTAATATTATCATTGGAAATTTTGGTGGGCGACACTCTTCTAATATTCTGCAACTTCATTTTGAAGTTAAAGAATTCTGAGCTTTATACATTTTGTGGTGGTCTAATACTGTGAGAAGTAGCTTCCCACTTAGAATTTTCAAATTTTAAGACTTACCGGTGCATAGTTATCTAGAATCGTAACTCTTTCTACCTGCTTGCCAAATTAAAGTGTTTTACCACATATAAAAGTTGCTTAAGCCCAAGGTTGTTAGAATACAAGGTTGCCTTTGTCTCTATACATAACAGCAGTAAACTTTTTCATCTCGTCGAGCCCCAGCGTAACGTAATCTACTGTCCGTACTGCAGCTTAGCAATAAGGGCCCAGTCTTAAACTACCAGCGTTTGTGTTTACAGCAGTTATGATTGTATTTGAATGGATTCATTTTCAAACAAGAGTGAATCTTCTGTACTTTAGTATAATTATTTATGTTGATTATCATTTTTAATAGTTCTCTTCGTTTATACATTATTAAGTTATTAATTTCAGCTCAATCTGGTTGAATTAAAAAGAATGTGTTTTTTATGTAGCTTATATAAATGTATATAATAGTGTAACTAGTTGAATATTTCGATTAGACAGAATCTCTTTTTTAATATAAAAGTTATTTAAGGACTTATAAAATTTCCAGGAAAAAGATGTAAAGTTATTTTTGCAATAATACTCACAAAAATAAACCAAATAGTAAACCAATAATGTAGCATTCTTTTCCAAAAGAACCGGAAATTCGTAAAAAAAAATGGATACACATTTGTAGAAGGGATGGGAAGTTGAATCTGGATTCATATTCAGTGTGCTCAGAAAATTTTCGCCCTGATTATTATGAATCAAGCCTCAAATCTGAACTTATTAAATTGGTTGAAAAACGAGAATTTTAATCGATTTCTATAACTATATTAAACATACATAATTATTCCGTTACTGTTACGAAGGAAATAAATGAAAATGTGACTCAATCGCAACGAGCTGGGCGCGAAAGAAGACTAGATAAACAAATAGTAGGTGATATGATCGTACTAGATACTGCTTCACAGATGAGTGCAGGCTTTTAGGGCTCAAGCATTTGCCAAATAAATTAGACAATAGAGTATTATTAATATATTATTGGAAATGAAAGTATATTTTCATTAATTAATTGATGTTTAAATATTAATCGCTGTAAAAGGAAAATGAAATTCTACATTCAAAAAATGATTAAGTTTAACCATTTAGTTAAAAGTAAATCCTTCAAAATTCACAGAAATCACAATGCATTTAAATATTTGCAACCCATCTCGATGGCGTAATTAGCCAACACGCTAGTTTCGTGTTAAGCTGGATTGCCGAGGATGGGGAGATCGAGTCTAAAATCACACCCGGGTTAACTTGGGGTGGTTGTTCCTAAATAGTTTTCCACTCTCCCTTCATGGAAATTCGGGTTTAATTCCACTATATTCAACCTTCCCAATTCCTAACCCAATAGCGTAATTAGTACTTTAACGTATAACCCGAACGTGTAGTTGGACTAGGTGCTAAATATTAGTATTTTTACTAATTTTTTGCGGGGGAAAAAATCGGCTAAATTTGTGAAGTCAATGCCACGAGATAATTTACTGAAATATTTTTACAAGTAGCCATACATTTAAAGGAAATGTACCCACATTTCGAGGGAAAAGTGGGAAAAAAATAATACAAAAAATACTCAATACACCCTAAAGGGCTGAGAACCCCAGGCTACCAATAATCGAAAACCCAGTCTAAATGATATTGTAGCTTAGCCTGCGTGCCCAAAAAACTTCATTACTGTCATATCAATAAAACTAGAGATGATGGGACGATACCAGTTTTTCAATTCCGATTCTTAAATTTTTATCTCGATTCTTCGATACTCGATTCTTACTGGAATAGGCCTGAAATAAGTGGGAATGGCCATATTGGTTTATGTTAATACAAACTAATATGGCTGCCATGATACGTAAACCTCAAATAACATAGTAAAATATTATCAATGTTGGCCTCAACGAAATACGTTTGAGTTTTCTCTACTGTTCTTCCAACCAAAATCAGAGTATACAACTGCTCTCCGAAATGCATTCACCCTTCTGTCGATTTCACCATCCATCCCTCCATTATTTCATAACTAGGGACCGGATTTTACCTCTTTGCATTTTTCCCCCCTAAATTGTAAAACATAGGCTGTTGATATACATATTTATTTTATGTTATTACGATTACAATATGATAATTTTATATTGCCTATAATTGCCTATTCTGTTGATTTTTGCCAATTTTATGAATAAAAGCCTTAAATGCGCCTATTTCGGCTATAACTCTCCTTTTCTCTTTTTTTCCCCTTCTGAAAGAGAGTTTAGTTTCTTAGAAATGGAAGTTTTGGCATAATTGGTGGGGGCGGGGAGAAGACATGTGACGTGACTTTAACTGACATGACATGACCTTGACAGACTAAGTTTATACAGAGCCACGTGAAACATCCTTCCCTGGACATGTGACGTGGCCTGCACTACTGATTGGTCATTGCATTGTGCGGTAAAAATTCCCATATTTTACCCTATTAAGCAATACATTATTGTATATAGGTTTAATATATATTTGTAAATTTTTCCTTGAAAACGGGCCTAAGGATTTTGATGAAATTGAGTTATCTAACTTTTCGGGTGCGAAAAAGCAATTTAGCTAGGTGTAGACTTTGGGAAAATTCATTTAGAGGGTATGAGGGGGGTGTATATTTGTAAATTATCTTGAAAACGGGCTCAAGGATTTAGATTAAATTGGTTTATCTACCGTTTTTGGGTGCGAGAAAGCGATCTAGCTAGGTTTCGACTTTGGGAAAACTCATTTATTGAGCAGTGGCAGACATCTTGAGAGGAAACGGTACGCTATTGCAAGATAAAAATTTAACCCCTTCAGAATTGGCAAATAAAATATTTTGTCCCTTGACATCTACATGAAAATCCATTCTGTCTGTCACACACTGAAAAGATTACATGCATTCTGCAAGTACTTTCACTCTCAGCTATTTATACGGCATCATATACATATAACAGCACTCTCAAGGTGGGAACACACTGTCACTGTCACGTCACGTGAGCTCATTTCATCTCACGCAGTAAAGATATGATGTGACGTGCTGTACATACACTATAGTCACGTCATGTCACTCAACATGCGCTCTCACTTCGTTTTCAGTAATACGTTTCTTATCTAAAGTTCTTCAGTTTTGAACTAACCATGGAGAAAAGTGGATCAAGCAGTTCATCTGAGTTTGAAGAAGATTTGGAAAATGCTTGTTTAGTATTAGTGGCTAATACAGTGGCTCGTAGTAAAAGGGTATGAGTGCATCAAATAAATGTGAAAAGGAAGTAGGAGAACCAATTTTATCATTTGGTTAAAGAAATTAAAGAACACCCAAGTCTATATGAAATGTATTTTAGTATGACAAAGGAAGAATTTCAGTTCTTACATGATATTATAAAGGAGGATATAGTAACCAAAAACACTCAGATGCGAGAAGCCATCAGTACTGAGGAGAAGCTCGTGAGTGAGATGACAAAATATTTTTTTTATTTGTTTATTTAAGTCTTACAGGAAGGATCAAGTAGGTAGATATTTTAAGGAGCAAAAATCAGAGTCTATTCTTGTTCTTGTCTCTCGAATAGAAAACTACTTAATATGATCAATATTAATGAAGTCCTGAAATATATTGTGGTTAGCTTAATTGAGGTCCAAAATACTCACTGTTGATTGGATCATCTCCAGTTCCTGAAGAGCACGATGCTGCAGACTCAGTAGAAATTGGGCGTGGAGGGAAAGATATTTCATTGTATGTGGAATTGTGGGATGTGGGGGAAGCAGATGATTGTCGATACTGTGCCTGCTAACCCACTGCAATTTGCGTTTGAAGGACATCCTGGCTTACCTATAATTTAATTTTAGCCAGTTCTAGAGGAGGAAGTTTCTTTGCGGTGTTTGCTAATCTCAGAATAAACATATCTGTGTCATCTAAGTCAAGACTTGATATTTTTTTATTCATGTATGATTCTTCTTATAGTTGAATTTTCCCTTATAATTTCTACCATTTGATAAATACCGTTGTCTCCTCCATCCCGCTTTTTTATTCTTAGTGCTAATATTTTGACAATTCACATGCGTTTCATTTGGAACGTTTGAAGATGCATTATGATCCCACTGTTGAGTTTGAGGAGTGTCTTTACTAGATGGAACTTCATCATTAAATATGTTCATATCATCTTCTGATCTGTGATTAGTGCTTGTTTCTAGGCTATAAACCACCACTTCATGGAGTTCATCAAATTCCTGAAGATTGCCCTGAGCCTTTCTTGTGCCAAAAGAGGGCAAAAAAATTATATTTCTTGTTCGAACTTCCATGGAGGCATTTTTGTTGCTCCATTTCCACTCTTCTTATTTCATCGTCGGCTCAATGCGTTTATGAAACAGCTGCGTAATTTTTCCCACGTATCTTTCACAATCCCGGCTGAAAAAAAAAGATTTGTTTGAATAAAAATTATAAAATAAAATATAAATATATAGAATAAAATTATAATATATTTAGATGATAGATTATGTTTATTTACATATAAGTATTTATAGCAATTATTTAATTTTCAGGTTCCTGGACACTGGAAACTCATTTAGAAGTCTTGGATTCAGTTACCGTTTGGGATTCAGTACAGTAGGAAAGATAGTTAGAAGTGTTTATGAAACTATATGGAAAATTCTGGGTCCTCTTTTTATGCCAAAGCCAAATTAAAACGTTTGGAAAGCTTTAACTGAAATATTCCGGGATCTTTGGCATTTCCCAATCTGTCTGGCATCAATTGATGGGAATCACGTCGCTTTTCAGTGCCTAATTGGTGGAGGGTCAAAATACAAAGGCTTTCATTTTCAAATTCTCCTTGCACTAGTTGACGCTGAGTATAGATTCATTGCTGTAGATGTAGGCGCATATGGTAAGAACAATGATGGTAATGTTTTTTTCAAAATCTGTATTGGTAAAAAAAAACTCAAAGACAAGACACCGAACATTGCACCACATACACCTTTGGTTGAAAGTTCTGTTTCATTGCCATATGTAATAGTTGGAGATGAGGCTTTCCCCCTCAAAACATATTTATTTAGACCATACAGCAGACACCACCTAAGAGGGGACGAGGGCAAAAAGGTCTACAACTATCGTTTGTCACGGACTCGATGGGTCATTGAAAATGCTTTTGGTATTCTAGCTTCCCAGTGGAAAGTCTTTCATCAGCCTTTGGAAGTACAACCAGAATCTGTCAATAAACTGGTGCTTGTATCTTGCTGCCCCCATAACCTCCTCTGCAAAGAACAAAATCCCCCTGATAAAATTGAGCACCTATGTCCGAGGACATCTGCTATGCAAAATTTGCTGCAAATGAGGAGGAATTCAACCCAAGAGGCAACAGATGTTAGAGATTAATTCAAAAATTATATCAATTCACCTGTTGGCTCAGTACTTTGGCAAATACCCACGATCCGATGAGGACTTCACTCACTATGATAATAACCATACTACAATAAAATATCAGAACGTATCCTCTATAGTTTGTAATTAGTTGATGGACAGTGAAAAAAAAAGCATTCTACATGCTCATTTTTTTAAGCTGACGGCTTTTTTTCTCGAAAAGTTTGCAAAATACGAAAAAATCTTAACAAAAGTTGTTTGGTGTTGAGGGGGAACGAGAACAGCATTATTAATTTTTTTATTTGGTGGACGTTTTCAAAGTTATTTTAAGATAAATATATTTTTTTAATTGAAACTTATAATATTTGTATCTGCATCTAAATACAACCCGAAAAACAAACAGTTTTTTTTAAATAATATTTTTATTCTATCTTGATTTTCAAAAATATTTGACAAATAATCAATACATTATTACAATGAGTTATTTGCTACTATGCATTAATAATTTAAGGTATTAATGTTTTACTAACCAAAAGCATGATCACAAAGAATTACAACAGTGGTCTCCGTTATAAGATTTTTTCCACGGGTCCAACTAAAGTATATTTTTTATAAAACAAAGCCTACTACGAACTAAGAACTTTGCCAAAGAATTACCACAACTTACAAAAATATCATAGAGACGAAATAACTTTGAAAACGTCCACTAAATCAAATAACGCTGTTCTCTTTCTGCCTCGAAACCACACAGCATTTGTTTGGAGATACATTTTTTATCTTACATACTTCTCGAGTTAAACGGGTGGAAACTTAAAAAAAAACATGTATATAACAAATTACGATTGTTATTAGCCCACAATATTTTTGTTTTGTTTCCTAATTTCATGTCACTCCAAAATAATTGAGATTATTACATACATAAATAAAGTAAATATGAAATAAAACTAACGTATTATTTTCAACTTCTTCCCAATATCTTCCCAAGCGTTGGTTCTCATTTCCTGGTCTCTGTAGTCTCCTGACTTGGCATCATAAAGAAAAGCTAGGTTACGCACTTTTTCAATAAGCATACCCTCCATAATTAACGCACTCTAACAACCAAGAAAATTAAACGACTTGTATATTTACGACACTTCAACAGATTCACGGCTCACGAAATATGTGCTGCCACAGATATTGTGAGAACGCGTGAGAGCGTGACGAGATATGAGGAGTAATGACTTCACGTGATGTGTATGTAGTGAAGCCAGTGTGAATGCTCACCCCTATAATCAATCGAAATAGGTCTACTCACACTTTGATTGCTTACGTGAGCTCATGTGACCTCACGTGATGTGACGCCAGTATGTCACCACCTTCACATTCACATTGTCCATTTGTATACTGACTGCGTCCTCAAAAGCTTACCTCATACACATATCCATTGAAACATTAAACAACCATGGGGATATAACGCCCTGTTCAATGTCAAACCAGTCGCTAAAAGCTCAATTCACCCTAACGCACGCTTTACTTACATCATACACCACTATAATTACATTTACTAAACATGAACAAACACAGCAGCTTTGTTAATTATTTCACTCCTAATAGCATTTTCTTTATTTTCTGTTATTTTCTCCATATTTTCGCCATAAAATTGCTAAAAATACTCTCTTCCTCGCTCTATTATAACATTTTCATCACATATCATCTCACCACGATCATTCTGAATGCCATAGGTCTTTCTTTGCACTCCTAGATTCGTTATTTAACTCACTTCCAAAACAGTTTCTTATTTCCTTCGAAATCTTTCTGCATTGTTTATCCTTCTTTTAATCTTATTTGCTCCTTACTATCCTTAATTACTTGTTTGCATTCGTCATTTTCTCTTTGTATATGTCCCACTCATTCTAATACGCTCTGCCTCTCACTACACAGCAATCATTCGTTTGTATGATTCTCTATTTTCTATCACAGCTTATTTCAGCTGTTTATTCCATCATTAATATCTTTTTACTTTCTCGCTACCTTACAGGTAGATAAAGTGTTGTGATCGTCAAAGAAATCGAAATCAAGATTTTGATGAATTTCGACCTTTCATGGCACCCCGAATCCGAGATTGTTGTTTTTGAATTTCCGTCTGTCTGTCTATCCATCCATCTGTCTCTCCGTCCGTCTCTCTGTCTGTCTGTATAGCGGAGTAGAGCATAAATTACTTTACAGGTAGGGCTACAACTTGGTATCTAGGGTGTTCTTAGGGTTGCCCCAAGAGCTTTTTGGAATTGGATATCCAACCCTTAAATTAAGGGTAGTTTCCTTAAAGCCGAAAATAAATAAGATCGAATTTATCAAAATCGGATATAACGATCTTGAGTAAATTTCATTTCTAAGCATTAATTATTATAACAAACAAAATGACTACAATAAACTTTTCATCAAAAAATAACTTTAACGGTTCCGGTCTGATGCTTAAATTCAATTTTTGTATCATATATCTGTAACTCTTTGAGATATGAAAATACTCATCATCACAAAATATGTTGGTTATTTATAATAAAAATATTTTAATTGAAACATATTTTTATAAAACCAATAATTTTCGGTCTACATGGAAATATATATACATATTTTAACTTTTCTAACACTAAAGGTAAAGTATTACAAACGTAAAAATAAATGGTACGGAGCTCCGAAAGGACTTTCTCGCTCTATTGCTTAAAAATAGAGATATTTACTCAAAGCTCCTAATATATGTGAAACTAAATTATACAACGTGTATCTAAAACATTGCATCAAACTTTGGCAGGCTATGCTATTCCTTGGGTGAAAATAGAATAATTCACATCAGCAACCTAGGGTCCATCTTGAATAATAAGGGCAGTATGCACCCCTAAAGATAGATCTAAAAAGACTGTTGTGTGAAATATTATGAAAACTGCTTAGGGTATTACAACGAATGTTTGTATACTACTTATTCAAACCTTGATCATTAATAAATTTAATGTGCTGTTACCGTTACGCACCCCCATTATATAAATAAGAGGGGGTTGTAAGACTTTATCTCTAATAAAATATGTAAGAGTAAGTATTGCCAATTTTGGCTTAAGATTTCAAAACATGGAATAAAAATTAACAAAAAAGGTGTCTTGGCGAAATTGTCTAACTTTCCACGTTTCCGAGATAATCACACAAGTTTGAACCCAGAGACAAATGTATCTAACACAGCTATACTGGCTCCCTACCTGGCAGGAATTAACACTTGTCTTAGAAATCACATATGCATGATTATCTCGGAATCGAGGAAAGCTACACAGTTTCTTCAAGACACGTTTTTTTTGTTAATTTTTACTCCATGTTTTGTAATCTTAAGTCAAAATAGGTAATACTTACTCTGACATATTTTATTGCAGAAAAAAGTGTTACAACCCCATCTTTTTTACATGATGTGGGTGGGTAACGGTAACAGCACATTAAATTAATTAATGATCAAGGTTTCAATAAGTATTATACAAACATTCGTTGTAATACCCTAAGCAGTTTTCATAATATTTCACACAACAGTCGTTTTTAGCTCTATATTTAGGGGTGTATACCGCCCTAATTATTCAAGATCGACCCTAGGTTGCTGATGTGAATTATTCTATTTTCACCCAAGGAATAGCCTGCCAAAGTTTGATGCAATGTTTTAGATACACGTTGTATACACCAACAAAAACCCAAGCATAAATTGTACTATAGTTACGTACAACATTTTTATAGTCCCGGTTCTAAATTTTATAATTTTAATATTCAAAGAATTAATGTCCTCATTTGTATGTTTGTACCATTAAAAAAGATCGATATTGGGTCCACAAGGGTCAACATTTCATGTTAAAATGTCGATTTGCGTTTAAAATATTAATATTTTATTAGGTGTTGGACATCTTCAGGTCATCGAATTGCTATTCGATTCCTAATTTATAGATTTTGACCAATAAAAAATGTAAATATTGAATATTGATTCCAAAATGAAGGAGATAGCTCATTGTTGTACAAACATTTCTCCTAAGAGGTTAGAGAAAAAATAACAAACTTTTTGAGAGACTTACTTATATTTAATTACTCTATGGTGTTACAGAATTATTAAGTAGTATATCTTTACAATGAAAGCTCACAAAATTGTATCAATAATTTTGCCAATATTTCTGAAACTGTTGGTTTTATAAAAATATATTTTATATAAAAGTTTTTTATTTTTAATAATACTAAAATTTTGCAACGATAAGCTATTAAGTATCTCAAATAGCTGCGGAGATACGGAAATGTTCGCTTCTCTAAAGTACCATAAAAGTCATTTTCATGGTAAAATTAAAATAGCCAGATTATTTATAATCTTAATCAACGCCTAGATACGATTTTTAATCAAAATCGTTAGAGCCCATTATGATAAAATCGATTTTTTCTCTTTTCACTTTTCATTAAACTACTCTTTATTTTGGGGTTAAAAAGACACACTGGCAGACGGCATTGCAAAAAAAAAAACACTTTTTAGGGTTCGAGGGATAATGAGACGTCAAAATCTCTCAACATTTCATGTTAACTTATTTTTTGGGTCGCAATACTTTACCTTTAGTGTTCGAAAAGTTAAAAAATACATATATTTGCGTATAGTTTTAAAGTTATTGGTTTTATAAAAATAAGTTTAGCATAAAATATTTGTATTAAAAATAGATTTATATATTTGCAATGATAAGTAATTTCATATCTCATATAGTTTCGGAGATATAGATAAAAATTGAGACTTTACGCACCACCGGACTGGAGCCCTTAAAATAATTTTCCAATTTATTGAGGGCTGCCATTTTGTTTGTACTATTTATAAATCTTTAAAAATGAAATTTAATTAAAATTTTTATGGCCGATTTAGAGAAAAACGACTTTTTCTCGTTTCGCCCTTTAGTAAACTACCCTTAATTTTAGGGTTGGACAGATATCCAATTCCAAACACCCCCTCGGGGCGACCATATGAAGACCATAGATATTAAGTTTTAGCCCAATCGGTAAAATAGTTTAGGCTCTAGTCGCAGGTACAGACCGACATAGAGAAAAACAGACAGACAGACAGAGGGAAATTCACAAACCACTTTTTCGGATCCGGTGGGTCATGAAACGTCGAGATTCATCGAAATTTTGAATTAAATTTTATTGACGATCACAATACTTTTTCTACCTGTAAGATAGCAAGAAATTAAAAAACTAAACAGAGATGTTGAGGGATATCAACTTTATATAACTCCCTCCTACTCCACCCCACCAAACCCTGAAAAGTGCTTTTTGCAATGCTATCTGTCTGTGTGTTTGTTTTACACTAAAACTAAGAGTAGTTTGCTAAAGGGCGAATAGAGGAAAAAATCAATTTTCTTCAAAATCTGCACAAATGATTTAGATTAAAGTTCGTACCTATGTATTGATTAATATCATAAACCAAATCGCTATTTACATTTATTAATGAAAATTAATTTTAGAACAGGCCTACTTTACTGGAGCGGAAACTTCAAAATCAACGCAACTATTTGAGATACTTAATAGCTTATCATAGCAAAATTGCACTTATATTGAAAATATAAAATATTTCATTTAAATATATATTTTTATGAAATCAATATTTTCTGAGATATTGTCAAATACATTAATACAATTTTGTGAGATTTAGTTATACAAAGTTTTAACGCAATAAATCTCTAACGCCATTGAGTAAATAAATAGGTTAGTCACTCAAAAAGTTGATTTTTTTTTTCCTTTAGCTTCTTAGGGGAAATATTTATACAAATATACTCTAGCTCTATAATTTTAGACTCAATAGTAATTATCAACTTATTTATTGGTCAAAATTTATCATGAGGAATTTACTAGCAATTCGATGACTTGAAGATGTGAAATCCATAATTAAATCTTGAAAATTTTAACCGGAAGTCGAAATTTTAATACGAAGTGTTGACCCTTGTGGAACCAATATCGATATTTGTTATTGGTCCAAACATACAAATGAGGACCTTAATGCATTTAAAATCAAATTGTAAAATTTAAAAACGGGAAGTCAAAAAATGTTTCAAATAAGGATAGGGATATTTTTGCTTTAATTTGCTAGTGTATATTATTTCTTTTCACATATACTACGTGTTTTAAGTAGTTATCTCCATTTTTGGACAATGAATCGAGAAATTCCGTTCGGAGTTCCTTACCATATATTACGTTTCCCATCACCGTGGATCCACACAAAAATTTTGTGCTCTCAACTACAGCCTCTTTTATTCTGTTCCAAACACTTTCAATATCGTTATTATTTATTTTTACATTCCATTCATGCTCTTCTAAAGTTAATTTTTTGACAAGCAATCTTTCATAATGCGCTCTCACAGTTATATCGGGAAACTGCTCCACTTTTATTCTTACTTGCTTAATACGCCTACTCTTGCGCTGCTTCTTCATAAAATTCATACCTATTTTAACAATTGAGATCACTAGGAAGTGACCCGTTCACCATTAAGCTCCATGCACAGCCCAAGTATTCTTTACTAAACTTCTCAGTCTCTCAACATACATCACAAAATCAATCATCGTTTTCAAGCCACCCCTTTGCCACGTATACAAGTGAACAACTTTGAGTTTAAACTATTTTTTCAACAAAAATAAACCTTTTTCTAAACACAGACGCAGTTCTTGACACACCATTAGTACAGAAAAAGGCATAATTTTGAGTTACCCATCCAGCCTCATCCTCAAATTTGCTGTGCATGTAATACATATGTAGAGAGGACAGTTTTGGTGCTGGTCACCAATCTTTCAACAAAATACGAAGAATATGCACGTTCAGTAATGCTAAAGATTTACTTCCTCGAAATTTTTAATGTAAGCCTATCTTACACCTATCAGAAATTCCCAGGTTGATTAAGGTTCTTTCTTCGCTTTGGTAATATAACACTACGATGGTAAGCAAAATAAAAAATAAAAACCCTCAAAATAGACACACAGATCAACCTCTTACGCTGTATCATTTGTCTCACCATAACTGAAAGAGCTATTGTATGAGCATATACGTAGGAGGCACTGTACATCAACGATACTCTCGAAACACTACTGTCAATTATGAGCATATAAGAAATAAATATTATGGTTATGTATCTAATTAGTGCTACGTTTTATCAAAAGTTACGTACTATGTGTGTAAGTAACAACTACACTGTAGGTTATAAGTAGGAATCGGATTATTGCCACCAATGTATGTTCAAATTAGACAGGCAAATAGGCATTCAAAATATGGGATTTAGGCACCAGAACATAAACTTAAAAAAAATTAAGCACTCAATAGACAATGTAAAATTAATTTTACAACCTACTATTTGATTACTGACATCCATTTCCCATTGCTTTTTTTGTTTTTATTTTTTTGGGCACCACGTCTTACTACTCGTTCAGGTTATGCGCATATGTTGTATTAATTATGTTAGTAAATTAGGGGCTAAGAAGGTGGAATTTAGAGGAAGTGTATCTACACTTGCGTGGAGGATGAGTGAAAAACCATTCAGTAAAAAGCACCTTAAGCTCACCAGACCGATATTTGAATCTCAATATCCCCTTCATCGCCATTTCAGTCTATTACGAGAGTGAAACCCTTACCCATTCAACCACTGAAGCGGGTTATATGCTGTTAATCACTATATACCTTTCTAGATGTTAAGTAGCGAAATAGTTTTAAAAGCCGAGTTCTACTTCACACGATATCAAGGGACAAAATTTCAAACTTGCCTTTTCAGAAGAAGTTGAGCCTTTCGCCCAAGATATCTGCCACTACTCCTCATGTCATTCACCTGGTTTATGCTCATTGGAAGCTATTTAACAAAGGTCGATTTTCAAACCTCTCCAAACAAGTATGCCGCAACTTAGAATTTCTAAGAAACTTCACTCTCTCTTTCAGCAAAGAATCCATAATATAAAAAAAAGAGGCCAAAGCCGTTATAGGCACGTTAAGGTGCTTATATATAAAATATGTAAAACCAAAAGAATAATCAATTATAGGAACTATAAAATTAATATATTGTACCCGTAATAACATGAAATGCATAACATATATTTATCTCAATTGCCTATGTTTTAGGATCAATGAAAAGAAAAGACAAATAGGCTAAATCTGGCCCCTAGTCATAAGACACATCACCCCCTACATCAAATCGTAATACGATACTCGTATTACGAGTAAACACCAAAACCTACAAATACATAAATGTGACGTTATGTGACCTTTTTACAGGCATTTCCGAAATTTACACACAAAAATGGACTTATGATACCCAAAATATCGCTGGAGGTAGAAATCATGTTGACAAGTGTTGTTAGTCATCTGTCACTAATAATAATAAAGTAAAGATATGGCACAAGTAATATATTTCGAATGCTTTTTTAATACCATACATCACAATAGACTACTGTCAACAGCACCAAATACACATTAATGAATATCGACGCTCTGTGTTGATGTGAGGCCAGTTTAGGAGTTGAGTTATCCCAGAGTTTTATGAATGAACGAATGTAAGTATAAATTACTACATTTTGTGTTAGTAAAAATTGATATTTCTTGCTCATGAAATCTATTTTTAATATTTTTTATATAGATATATTAATTCTAAAACATCAATTGTAACGTATAAAAGAGTTAGCCTGATATGTTAATGTTCGTTCGCCACTATTAGTATGATAATTTTACATAAGTATTGAATTAAGTTCAAGGTTGCTATTCTGTATTATGGTAATCAAAAGGGAATGATGTTTTATTTTATAAATTAAAAGTT
>CABFWB010006168.1:0-19506 GCA_902151455.1 Timema bartmani
TTTTTTTCAGGACAAGTTATTGCGTAGCGAGTAGACTTGCTCTCGAGTAATTTAAATAAAAACTAATTAAACTTTGTTTCTAAGCCTAACCTAATCATACCCAGCTCAACCTAAAATATACTGAGCAAACTTTACTATGGGCTCTGATGATAACGCGAACAAAAAGCGTTAGTATCTTCGGATCCGGTTTGTCCCAGACGAGAAGGTAGGGGTTTGAATCTCAGTCGAATATACTCGTACTTGGATGGGTTTTTCCCCCCCCCTAAATGGTTTCCCACTCTGCCCCCTCGTAAATTTCCACACAGTTTTTACCTTTCTCATTCCTGCCCCACTGGTGTAATTATGAAGCTATCTCGGACGGGTAGTAAGACTCGGAGCACGCAAACAAGCCAACAAACAAGAGCACAGCGATATTGGATAAGGTTGAATGCGCGGATTGAGGAGCTCATTCGTGACAACTTTAACGTCACTTATGGCGGGTTCACAATCATCTGTCAGTCTCTAAGATGGCAGATACAGTCCAATTTTCATAGGAAGGGCTTTTTAGAAAACACAGACATAATTTTTTGGGTCAACATTAATAGTATTTTAATATAAAATTAGTGTTATTTTATAGGTATTGATATATCTATCAAAAGTGACAGTTGCTTATCACATGACTTTACGTATGAATGTATTAACATTGTTTTAGTAACGTTGATAACTCTTTAAAAAAAGTTCACCTGCTTCTGTGGCCGCATATTCTAAAGCATCACTTTTGTGTTGGGATAACCTGCCGATGACAAGGAGATCTGGGTTCGACTCCCGGTTGGTGTACTGAGGGTGGTTTTTACAAAAAGGTTTTCCACGTTCCCTCCACGAGAATGTAGGTACACTTACTCTGAATTTAACCTTACTCAACACTAACACATTAGCATAATTAGTAGATAGGCGTATAGCCTGAACAGTTATTAAAAGGCGTGGCGAATAAAAAGTTCCTTCCTATTGAAATCATTTCCCTTACCCTCACATAGCACTATTCATACGTACAGCCTCTTTACATACCAACCGGCGCTACATATTTAAATTACTGACTTTGAGCGTCCTTTCGGTCTCTAGGTGTCAGCACCTCTGGTTACTGATACAGAAGTTCCTGGGCTCGATTCACGGTGGTTCCATAGGTATTTTCCCCGGAAGAGGAACTGTTCCTATTGACACCTTGATCTGGTTAACTATGTTTAAGATTTCCACTGGCTCTACACCTTCATAATCACTATCATCACATCTCATTACAGGTATGACGTGTAGACAACCTCCAAGGTATACCCTGGGCAACGTCCTGTTCCCACAGAGCGGCTATAAGTCTACATACACGACGAACAAACCAGATACTGCATCCCTCACGGTAAAGTAGGTTTATGACACACGTTAAAAAAATTACTAACTTGATGTATAATTAATTTTAAAATATAATCCTAGTATAATTATTATGTTGGTGAATATTATCTCCTCCAATGGTTTTATATTTCGTTCCCAACAACAAGATATATAACCCGAACGGGTACTAAAAAAGCGGATTTTTTTTTTCAACTATCGTGTTTTAACATCAAGATTATAATCGGTTTAATCTAACGGGTAATAGTAATACGGGAGCTGTTTAGTGAACTTGCACCCTTGGCGTAAATAAAAGGTTATTAAACAAATGAGATAAATCTTATTTGGAAAACCACCTTCGGTACATCCAGCCAAGAGTCTAACCTAAACCTTTCTATCACTTTTGATCCAGTTTTGATGCAACCCTGATACCTTATAGTCTTGGACCACGTGAGGGAGGGGTAAATGGTAACACAAATGATTGAGGCAAAAGTAAGCCAATGATACATCTTCTTGTGAAGGCAGCCTTGCTCTGTGGGTGCTCAAGGTCACTCTCTAGATGGTTCCCACACTCCACTGTCTTTTGTGGTCATAAAAAAAAAACAAGTCAAGCTCAAGAGTCTCAGCACGACGCTGACCACACCATCCCACCATCCATTCTAGTGAAGCGAGGCAACACTGACCACACCAACCCATCACGTAAGTCGAGGCAACACCACATTCCTGGCAGCCTACATCTCGACACTGACTATACCATCCATTACGTAAGGCGAGGCAACACCACATTTTTGGTGGCTTACATCTCGACACTGACTACACCATCCATCACGTAAGGCGAGGCAACACCACATTCCTGGCAGCCGACATCTTGACACTGACTACACCATCCATCACGTAAGTCGAGGCAACACCAAATTTCTGGCAGCCTACATCTTGACACTGACTACACCATCCACCACGTAAGTCGAGGCAACACCACATTCCTGTCAGCCTACAATTCGACACTGACTACACCATCCATCACGTAAGTCAAGGCAACACCACATTCCTGGTGGTCTACATCTCGACACTGACTACACCATCCATTACGTAAGTCAAGGCAACACCACATTCCTGGTGGTCTACATCTCGACACTGACTACACCATCCATCACGTAAGGCGAGGCAACACCACATTCCTGGCGGCCTACATCTCGACACTGACTACAACATCCATCACGTAAGGCGAGGCAACACCACATTCCTGGCGGTCTACATCTCGACACTGACTTCACCATCCATCACGTAAGGCTAGGCAACTTCACATTTCTGTCAGCTTAGATCTCGACACTGACTACACCATCCATTACGTAGTTCAAGGCAACATTAAATTCCTGTCAGCCTACATCTTGTGAGGCCTTCACAACAAGGCGGCAAACGGACATTGTCCATCATCAAGGGCTCGTTTGGGGATTAACGTCAGCATAGATAAATTTAATTAGGCCTGCATAAAATAATATTGTGCCCTCCTTTTTTAATAAAAAAACTCTCTGTTTACCTTGTATTTGTTTTTATCAGCTCGTCTCACTACCTGTTCACGTTATACACATATATGATAATTACTCTAATGGGCTAAGGATGAGGAAGGAAGCATTTTAGAGGTAATCTAACCGCTCTTACATGGAAGGAAAGTGAGAAACTATTTAAGAAAAATAACATCCACAGTAGACCCGACTGGGATTCAAACCTCAATCTCCTTGTCATCATCAGGGCAGTCTAACACGAGCGTGACTTCTTAGACAATTTGCTCACTCAAGCGAGTTTATTTTCACCTAGATGCAGTTAATGAGTAATTTAAAAATACCGTGATAATATTGCGCGTTTGGGCCATATCATTCGTAGCCCAGTGATGGAAAGATCAGCCAGTACTAATATACCGTATGATTGCCCAGGGGATGCCCGAATGTACTAATCGTACATCCTTTCCTTGGAGGATCTTTCCATGTCCCGATGAGATGAGATGAAATGATGGTAATAGTGAGTATGAGGGTGTGGAATCAGTGGAAACACTTAAATATAATTTAAGATTAATTAACTAGAATCTGGGGACTGTTGGGGTAATTCCCCTTTCGGGGAAAATAACCAAGGTGCCAGACGGGAATCGAACCCGGCACCTCTAGGCTCGTAGCCAGATGTACTGACCACTACACCATGGGGCCGGTTAATTTAACATTAAAAGTAGTGTTATATGGCAACAATAAAATATTATATTTTGGACTTCAGCTTTGACTTTGCTTTGCATGTATCAAGCTTCGCTTCGACTTCGCTACAAATTTAAAAAGTGACTTTAGCACATATCTACTTACCAACATATTTGTTGTTATTTTCAAATACTTATAGCAAATGTCGTAATCATTTTGACAAATATTTACAACATTTACATTTTACCAGAGTTCAAAAAAATAATCACACCCTAACCACGGCATAACCTTTTACATTATTTATATCTGAAAGTTGTTATGTACCCCTTGATAAATTCTAAAAGACTATCTTAGTTATTGGTGGATTTGGTACTTTTTCTGTCAGATTGTCTGTCTGTCTTTATTTTTATTCATTTTCTTCCCTCGCTTATCACTCACTACCCATTCGGGTTATACGCTTGTACACTGATTACGCTAATGTGCTAGGGATAGTGAATAATAATAATAATACTTAGCACCGCGTCTTACTACCCGTTCGGGTTATACGCTTAAGTACTAATTACACTAATGGGTACGAACCTCGATCTCCCCGTCCTCGGCAGTCGAGCTCAACACGACTAGCGCGTTAGCCAACTACGCCACCGAGGCGGGTGCCGAGTGATAGTGAAGATTGGATTTAGAAGAAATATAACCGCATCTGTGTGAAGGGAACGTGGAAAACCATTTAGGAAAAAACACCCTCAATACCCACGACCGAGATTCGAACCCCAATATCACTGTCATCAGTAGTGCAATCTATTGCGAGAGTGACACTTTAAACCTGGGGTCTCCAAACTACGGCCCGCAAGCCACATCCGGCCCGCCACAAGATTATATCTGGCCCGTCCCAAGATTTTATCAAAAAACAAATTAATTGTTTCTCTTTGTATATTTATTAACCACGCAATATATTTGATTTGTCCAGTTCCTGTCCGCACGCGTGCTTCCCTCCATGATACCAAGACAGAGTGCTGTCGGAATTGCAAACCCTCATTTACAGTCGCAGGCGTCATTCATTATACCTACAACAGAACGGCTTGGGATTATTTTTAGTTAGTTCCAAGTCTCCCTGCAGAGGGTTATAAAAGAAATATCCCGAAAGATGTTACCTAATTTTAAAAATAAGTAATTATATTAACTAGTTATTATAAATATAATGTATTACATATAAATTGATTCATAAAAATAAGTAATTATATTAACTAGTTATTATAAATATAATGTATTACATATAAATTGATTCATTTCTCACAGAGAAGAATCAACCTCAATAACTTTTATCAAACACTGACCTGCTTTGGAAAGTGGCATTTTTTTTTTTACAGATGTGACCGGCCATATGACTTGAATCTAAATTTGCATGTTGAAACAAATTTTATTTGTGATCTATTCGCGCATGTCAAGGCATTCAGGGCAATAATAATGTTACTTGAAGAAGAGATGAACGTTACTTTGGCCCGAGAAAATGTGTACAATATATTATGTAGCCCACGTAGCAAAAGGTATGGAGACCCTTGCTTTAAACCATTCGGCCACCGAAGCGGGTTATTCGTTAGCGTCATCTAATTTCTTTAAAAAGTTGTTTTAAACAATGCAAATGTACTTACTATCTTGAAAGATTGTACGTTATCTGATTTCCATACAAATAGGGTTCATTAAGAGAAACATCATACTTAATTTGATTGAAACTGAAAAACAACTCTAGGATTAAAAGTTTGTTTTCACGCTATCTGATTTCTAACATGGTGGAAGAAAAGTGCGAACAATCTTTTTGCTCGGTTCATAGAACACTACGGCTTTTAATCCAGAGACAATTGGAATTTACAATCGGCAAAACGAGTTTGAGTTCAAACTAAGATTAGCCGACTGGAAATATCGGCGAAACAACTCGCGGAAGTGAAGTGTGTTCAGTTCAAGAAAATAAAAACACCAAAGGTAAAAAAAATAAACGTTGCAAAACTATTTAAGGTGATTTTGAAGGGGATACGAAAAAAGGCCAGTGTTTTTCAGTTTGAATAATATAAAACTTTTTTAAGCTCAAAAGAAATCAGTACAAACATAAAGTTTAGTTTTCTTCACGTGGTGATATCAACAGTTGTTGAATATTTGTCGAGGATGTCCTGGAATTTAACGACAACTTTTTCTCTTCATTTGAAAAGTTTCTCATCTAACGCCGCTATGATCATGATAAATATTCAACAACTGTTGGTATCACCATGTGAAGAAAATGGAATTCTATGTTTGTAGAGAAGCAATATTTGATTTATTCTGACCATAAAAGTGTTTTGCTATAAAAACGGCAAAAAAACACTGGCCTTATCTCGCGTCCCCTTCTACTCCGCCTTAAAGGTGTGGGATGGAAGGAAACTCAAGTTTTTTTGCAGTTTTTATAATGAAATAGATTTTGGGCCACAATAAATAAAATATTGCTAAGTTATATTATTATTATTACTATGGGTATTTAATATACGTTCTAAACACTTTTCGGCCGTTCCTGTAATCGAACAGGGAACATTAGTTCGGTAGGCAGACGTGCTACCAACCGAGCTAAGGTGTCAAATTATTATTACACACTGATAATAACCACGTGGTTGGAAATTGTAAACAAAAAACCACGATAAATAAATAATAGGCTGCGATTATCTTTCCAAGAACACGGACGATTTATTTTTCTTTCACAACACAACTTCTCGTCATAGAACGCCAGAGGCAAACAGAACTTCCACACATTTATACGACCTTCCCTGGTCGCTTTTTATATCTTGTTTTAATCAACCCGCCCAGTGAGAGATGTATTTCCTGTGAAACTATTACTCAACCTGATTGGCAGAGGGGGGGCCTCGTCATCGTATAAGGGTGAAGGTTGAGAGGCAGGAGTTCCCTGAAACCTGAGTTAGATAAGCCACGTGTTGGTGACCGCAGGTGGGATGTAGCCTCCATCTTTGGCAGGGGAAAAATTCACGGTTCGCTTACTGGGAAGTTGAGCCCTAAACGTGAATCTCTAAACAGTCGTGCCTGTACACACAAAGGAAAAAATATTTGTAAACTGTGTACAGCTCATTTTTCATTGGAAGAACCTTACTTTACCATATCTACTTTCACGTATTCATACGTCATGTAATGTGTACTGGAGCTGTCACTTTTGATATATTATATTATCAGTAGGTATCTATAACATAACTTCGTGTTTAATGAATTGGCTGGCAAACCCAATGGGAAGAGACCATTGAGAGGACCTAGACCTAGATGGGAGGATATCATTGGAATGGACCTGAAAGAGATATGGTGTAATGAGGTGGACTGGATATAGCTAGCTCAAGATAGGGATAGGGTGACATGAGGTGGACTAGATAGAACTAGCTCAAGTTTGGAGAGAGTGTAATGAGGTGAACTGGATAGAACTAGCTCAAGAGAGGGATAGGGTGTGATGAGTTGGACTGGATATAGCTAGCTCAAGATAGGGATAGGGTGTAATGAGGTGATTAGGTAAATATAGGGATAGACGACGTACTTTTGTAAGTACGGCAATGAACTTTCTAGCTCCTAGTGCCATAGAGGAAGTATGTAAGTATAACATATTGAACTGGCCAACTGAAAACGGGGAGATCGTGGTTCGATCCCGGTTGGGTGTACCGAGATGGTTTTTCCTAAAATGGTTTCCCACTCTCTCTCCACACTAATTCGGGTATACTTTATTTAAATTACAACCTCCTCATCCCTAACCTACTAGCGCAGTTTGTACATAAGGGTATAACCCGTATGAGTATAGTAAGATGAGGTTCTTTTTTAAGTATAAAATAACACTAATATTATAATGAAATGTTATCAATTTGGACAGAAAAAATATTGTATTTTATTGTATCTGGATATTTGCATCAGCACCTAAGATCGAACCATGATCTTCAAAGCCTGCAGTCGGCTTCTGTAGCCTATCATCCCAAGGGAATGGACAAGATATTTGCATGGAATTGAAACTGATGCTTTTTTCTGCAAAATAATAACAAGTGAGTCACGTCGTTATGAATTACTGGTCAAGAATGTTGACTTGTGTTTAAATAAAAAAAGGCCACTTTGATACGTATTCATAAATATTGCGTGTTTGAGCTCGTATTAGATGAGTAAATAGGAACTGAATTTGTAGAAAACTGGGTGGTCATGCATAAGTGTTACCGTCGATCTTGACTCATAGCTTTTTTTTATAGCACCGCCTCTTAGTACCCGTTCGGGCCATACCCTTAGTACTAATTTCGCTAATGTGTCAGGAATTAGGAAGGTTGAATTTGAGAGGAACTGTAACCACATTTGTGTGGAGAGAAAATAGAAAACCATTTAGGATAAACCATACTAAGTACACCCTACAAAGACTCGAACCCCGATCTCCTCGTCATTGGCAATCCAGTCTATTGAAAAAGTGACGCCTTAGACCATGCTGTCACCGAAGCAGGTAATAAAACATTTCTCCAGTAGAAACATAGAGTATAATTTTCTTCACAAGGTGACATCAACATTTCTTGAATATCGGAATAGCGGCATTAGATGAGAAGTTTTTTAAATTAATAGAAAAAGCTGTCGTTAAATTCCAGGACATCTTTGGCAGATATTCAACAACTATTGAGGTCACCGTGTGAAGAAAACCGGACTATATGCTTCTACTGGAGCAATATTTTATTTATTTTGGCCAAAAAAAGTTTTTTTTTTGTTACAAAAACTGCAAAAACACTGCCCTTAACTCGCGTTGCCTACCTCCCCATCTAAAGGGGGCTACCAAGGTAGCTGAGATATTGCCAAATGTTGCGTTTAGGTTAAACATTGACAACACTTTTAATGCTATTATCATTTTCACCTAGTCTTACTACCTGTTCAGTTTATACGCATAATTACTCTAATGGAGTAGGGATGAGGAAGGAATCATTTTATAAGTAATCTACCCGTATTTAAGTGGAAGGAGATTATGAAACTATTTAGGGAAAACCACCCTCAGTAGACCCAACCGGGATTTGAACCACGATCTCCCAGACATCAGCAGACAAGTCTAACACGAGGGTAACACCTTATACCATTCGGCCACTGAGGTAAGTAAACTTTTAATAATACTCAAGTTTAGTGTTTACTGGAAAGAATACAAAAATATTTTCTATGACCCTAGACTTGTAAACATAGTTTAAAAGTTGACATTTTCCATTCTGAGAAGTTCAAAAAACTACTTATTTTGGTTGATCATTAAGAGCTAAATCCCCGGGAGATGAAAGGCATGGGAGCGTAGAATGGATCTTTATAATCGAATTATGTAATTTAGTTGAAGGGGGTCACCCCATAAATTTACCTATTGGCACTGGTATTTTACTCCCTCCCCACTTTTTCTCCTACTACCGGACACCTCCTACCGGGAGAGCTATAGACGCACTTGGTTTCTGGCGTTTATGGATAACTAGCTGAATACCCGTTCTTCGCACGGGATATTGTGTTATTATTTATTTTTGGATGAAAATGAGGAATTTTTGTTTGAAGCTTAATGGCGAGAAACACCGCGAGGAGGTTCCCATCTATCGTTTCTCATGGGGAGCTTTATTTTCTTCAGGCCCCCTTGCCTACTGCCTGGGGCGTTATCTGCTGAGTGCGGCTGGACAGGTCCCCCTTCCCCACCACACCCCACCACCACACACCACCCAGAGCTGGGCCCTCTAACTCACACAGACACTGCAAACACCACAAAATTCAGCAAAATATAAACTACAGACTTCTACCGTCTCTTGGAGTAGCATATTAAAACGTAACTACATATTTTAATTAATTGTCTGTATTCATTTTTTTCCACCCCTTAGAAGCATCTACGGGGTTAAAAATAATTGCTACATTTTTTCGAAGGCATTATTAGAACAAACTTATCGGATTATTACCCTCTAAATTCTTAAAAATAATTTATAAAGCAATATTGTTGATTAGGGTAGCTACCCAGATTTCTCCCCCTTAATCACAAAACATCGGAATGAAATATCTTTACTTTTCCTAATTAGCTTATAAGGAACACCTGTGCAAAATTTCAGCCCTCTAGCTTCTGGACTATCCTAGTGTTACAACCTTCTGATGTCCTCTCGACTTGCCGTGTATGTATTGCATATGTGAGTGTTGTGAAGGTAGCTCGGAGGAGTCGTGTGTGTGTGTGTGTGTGTGTGCGCGCTGAAGTGTGTCAGCTGCACACCACAATGAGTGGCACGCCCTGGGGGAGTCCCCTCATTCTACAAGGTCGCCGCTATTTACCATCTTCTACTGATCACAAACAATCGCGCGGGCAAACGGAGTAGGATTCTGGTAGAAAGGCCATTATCTTTGTTACAGTCAAATAACTATAGGAAGGACCTTATCTGACAGATACAAAGAACATTTTACTTTATTATTAGTACTAGGCTTTGATTGCTAATATCAAATTAAATAGTGATAATAATTATATAAGCTAATATTGTCAAAGCTAACAGCAAAAACATGTTTGTATTTTCTAAAGCTCTTATTTAGATAAGGTTACTTACTTGCAATGGATCGTGGGTAAGTCCCCTAACAAGAGATGACCAGGATTATTTTTAACATTTATCTACCCGCATCGTTGGTACTGTATGGTCTAATTCAATGATTAACAATCAGAGTTCCGCCTTGCAAAAGCTTGTTTTTTATTGGTCCACCCATAATTTGTGGAGAGTGTTGAAATATGTTTAAAGATAACTCGTTTATCCGAAGAAGATGAAGAGAAGAGTGCCGGTAATAATGTTAAAAGTGAGTTTAGGAAGAATATTGATAAGGCAGGTTCAAATGCTGAAGGACATTAAATAAAAATAGGTACTAAATACTCTTAAAATATCTTATTCGAAAAGTATGAGTTAATTATTATTTACTAACACTACTGGCTTACACGTCTATTTTGTAAGTCGGCCCTATAGAACCTAAAATATGTCAGGCAAGTAGGGGTTCCCCGAGACTTAACCGAATATTCCTCCGAACAAAAAAGTTTGGGATTCACTCAACTCTAACGCGTTAGGGGACGGCCAGACTGTGCGAGCGAGCGACTAAAATATAAAATAGAACACATTGGTTGTAATGAGAGGTGGCCAAACTGGAGCGAGCGCGCGCTCGACCCGGTACAGTATAGTTTACAGGCGCTACAGTAGCCCCATGGCTTCTTTGTTGCTGACTGACAGCTGACGGCTTTGAAAAGCTACCAGACCAAATTATGTATCCCTACGCCGAACCATATGATCTGCAAAAAACATGTGTTTAGCAGCTGTCACTTCTAACAGTCAAAGTTTAGGTACGGTATATACCTAAATGTTGACTGTCAGAAGTCAGCTGTGAACTGTCAGTCAGCACCAAAGAAGCCATGGGGCTACTGTAGGCAATATTATTGTATGTTGGTTCATTAAGTGCTAGGAAAACTTCTCATTTTGACATTTTTATTAATATCGATAGGTTTAGCACACTTGCTACTAACGGCCTAATTTAATTGGAAAGCTCATAAACCATACTTATATGTATGTATGTATATATATATGTAAAACTGATATGTTAAAATACTTCAATATTATCAAAGTAGGCCTTTTCAAATAAGAATCGTCATTAGCGTGGAGAGAGGAGGAGAAAACCACAACAATAAATCATTTGTCAAAAACCACCCTCAGTTCACTGAGCCAAGATTCGGAGCCTCCTCGTCAACAACTATAGAGAGCTATCTGCTCATTACGCGCTCGCTCGCACGCTCGCCAGTTTGGCCACCCAGTCGCTTGCGCGCTCGCTCTCTCGCTTGTCAGTCTGGCCCAACCCTTACTCTTGTGTTGGACTCGATTTCAGGTGAAGAGGATATTGGGGCTCGAACCCGATCGGGTGCTCTTAATAGCTGTTTCTTCATGGTTTCCTACTCTTCCTCTATTCAAATACGGGTACACTTTTTTATATAGTATATTCCTAACCACCTACTCTCTTAGTGTAGATATTTGGATAGCCCCGATTGGTAGTAAGACGTGCAGCACTAACATAAAGCTCGATCGGGAGGAAAAAAAGTTTTAATTTTAATCAAACGTATTTTATTCCCTGAAACATAATCACATAAATCTTTCCTTGCAAACAAGTAGTTATTTGTGAATGAGTGGTTAGATAGACTAACTACTTAATGAAGGGACGCTATCTCTATCCCAGAGCATACTTTATAGTCTACAGTCAAATTTTCTTAGAAAGAGCTTTTTATTGCATTCAAACACATTAAATTTCTGCAATCACTGATCACATTTTACTATATTAGTCTATTAGTGTTATTTTATAGGTATTGATAATATCTATCAATAGTGACGACTGCAGATCACATGACTTGACGTATGAATACGTGAAAGTAGATCTAGTAACTTTTCTAGCTGCCAGATAATATCCTTCCTATGAAGATTGAATTGCATCATTGAATGATTTGCACTCAACAAGGAATCGTGTTTGGAGGACAGGAAGGGAGGACCAGACATGAATACCAAATCATTTCAACGTCGCCCGTGATCGAACCGGACATGTGGCAGTGGACCTAAAATGATAAGACCCAAAGCCACAACTCATAAACTAAATTTATTAACTTAACAACACCTAAGACCTAACTTAATGGCACCTAAATGTATAGCTCCTAGCTCTACTAGGCCTAAAAGCACTGGACCTAAAATTAATTTTTCATAGATTACTTTAAAATATCCTTAACTGTTCAAACAGGCAGTGGATCCAATGGTAGTAGACCTAAACTTTATAAGACATAACTTGACAAGACCTAACTTCACAGGACCTAATTTTATAAGACCTAAAGTCATAGCTCCTAAACTTTAGGTCTTGTGAATTTAAGTCCACTACATGTAATCCATCGAACCAAGGTCATCTGGTCCAGTAGTTGATCTCCTTTCAGAATAAGAATACAGTTTAGTATTACACTTCTTGTTAGTGACCGAGTTGCAGAAAAAAACACTGTTGCATCTTCAAGTGTGTCGCGTGTGTAGAAAGTCTGAAAAGACGTGTTATGTTGATGAGGAATGAAGGCCAGCCAGACGAGCAGCCCTTGCCGCTAACTTGGAGACAGGTTTACTTGATAGGTGATACGACTGCAGTGCAGTGGCACGATATAGTTACATGTATAGTGACAGGCAGGACTAAGTTTCTTCAAAACAAGCTTGCCAATTTAGTTTTTGATAAAAAGTTTATTTAGTACCTGGATTGTTAAGAGCTTTTTTTTCTGCGAGTAGGGGATGAACAGGGTAGTAGACCTATACACTCCAATTATCATGTTATGAACCTTATCTGACCGATCTACTTACTTTTACGTCAAGTCATGTGATCTGCAGCTAAAACTTTTGATAGATATTATCAATACCTATAAAATAACACTAATAATATAGTAAAATGTTATCAATGTTAAATGAAAAAAGTTTGTATTTTCTAAAAGAACCTTGCTATGAAAATTGGGCTGTGTGTGTGCGCGCGCGTTGTCTTTATGGTCAAAGAGTGATTAAAGATCCAAATTACCTTGGATAGATCTCAGATGGTATTTACAAGCATGGAGTATTTGTACTTTGGTTCGTACTGGCAGAAATAACTTGTGTTCGAAAAACCAATGTCATGAAAGTTGAGTTGTACCCGTATCTCGTTATTATGCAAGTCCTCTAATATGGTAAGATGTGACCGAAAGGGCACGGAACATAGTTTTAAGGTTGGCAATGCTGCTGCCGGCTTGGAGCGCTTGGTATAGTTTAATGTGAACAAGGTTATAACGAACGACTTCTTTGCTTCTTTCTTCAGATACTCCCGAACATAACAAAACTGTGGTAGGCTACACCAATGGATGGACATTTGTGGCTGACATTTTCGAGCTCTCTCATAAACACCAATACGTGAGAAATAAATAAACTTTCGGGTATTTCTTTCTCTCTCTTACACATTTAGGTCGATGAGACTTTTTTGGACATACTTTACTATATTATGTGAATTTATCGAGCTCAAAGCCAGGGTTTGCCACATCTGTCCTTAGCATACTACAAGATTGAACGTCACGTTTGATCGATTGCAAATTATGTGTTCATCTTTCTCCAGCAATATATAGAGCTCACTGGGTCACACATGTACGCTAGTTACACATGATATAGGTAATTACATTAACTTTGGAACAAGTCATCGCGCGAAGCCTGTTCCTTGTTGTTTTTGTTTTATTTTTAGAATTTTCGAAACAGTAGGTGGTGTGATTTATGTCCATGGGGATTCATTTATTTTTCATGCTTCGTATTTTTCTTATAAATATGGCATGTCCCATAGGCTGAAACTAAATATATAACATTAACCACGTGATAGTGGTGTGCTGTATTCACCCTGGGGCACAGACAAGGCCCTGGGACTATCCTCCTGCAAAAATGTTCAATTTCGGGGGTTGCTACAACACTGGGAGCTTAGTGAACATGAATTAAGTTCAATGTTTTTGTACTTTTTATAGCAAAACATTTATTTGATCAAAACAAATCAAATATTGCTCCAGTACAAACATAAAGTTCAATTTTATTCACATGATGATATCAACAGCTGTTGAATATCTGTCATGAGCATAATGGCATTAGATGAGACACTTTTTTAACTAAGAGAAAAAGTTGTTATTAAATTCTAGGACACCCTTGATAGATATTCAAGAACTGTTGATATCACCAGGTAAAGAAAATGGAACTATATATTTCTACTGGATAGTTATTTAATTTCTTTATACCAAAAACAGTTTTGATATAAAAACAGCAAAAATACCGCCCATAACTCGTGTTCACTACACTCCCACCTTAAGTAATCATTGTGCGAAGTTTTAACTCTGTTCCTTATCGAGAGGTTTGAGAAAAACTATGGCCCTTTTTATTTCGATATGTTTGGGGATGTATACAAACTCATTAGATGGAAATTCACCTCGGTGGCATAGTTTGCTAACGCTCCCGTTTTGTGTTGAGCTAGACTGCCGAGGATGGGGAGATCAAGGTTCGAATCTTGCTTGGGTGAACTGGGGTGATTTTCCTAAATAGTTTTCCATTCTCCCTCCACGCAAATGTGGGGTTACTTCCTCTAAAATTCAACCTTCCCAATTCATAATCCACTAACGTAATTAGTACTTAAGCGTATAACACGAACGGGTAGTAAGACGCAGTGCTAAATAAAATAAAAAGTATACTGAAAATAAACCTTTTCCAATTGTATCACGTGCTGCAATGTAGACAGATGGCTCCATTTAGAGGTTGTTACATAGCAATCTTCGTCTTTTGGGGAGCAATGATGGCCCATTTTCTAATCTGAAGGCCTCACAATGAAGTAATGACCCTACGCAAGACTAACAAGGCGACTCGTCTAATACGTGTGTATGATGATGCGGAGAAGCCACGATGAATAGACTTGACAGTCGTGGGGACTGGGGGGTAGACGCCCCGGCATGCAACACACGTGGCGTGCCCAGTTGGGTGAATAGGATCATCATTTGGCCGCGAGCAAGACGTCGGGACTAGCGAGGGGGTAGCGCGGAGTTGTGGATACATCACACGATTCGCGTTTGGCCATGGTTTATTTATATAAAACAGGAACTACAACAGAGAACTTCCATGAAAAGAGACTCCAATTTACAGTAGTTCACTAACGATTACAATTAATTAAATAACAGTGGCAGATTATACAGTATTAATACACTGTTTAGTTAAACTAAATACAACTTTGAACTATAGTAAATTATTTTTCATAGTTAAACTCAGTAAAAACTCACAAATAAGCTAAATAACATAGACATTTTCGAGGTTGTAGATGAGTCATGTTAATAAACAAAGTAGGCAGTAATGAATTTATCATGAATAGTCTGTACATCTTGAGGTAGATGACTCAACCTTGCCTAGTCTGTAAATCTTGGAGTGGATGACTCAACCTTTCTTATTCTGTACATCTTGAAGCGGATGACTTACTCTTGCCTATATCGTTTATCTTGGAGCGGATGACTCAACCTTTCTTAGTCCGTACATCTTTCAACGGATGACTCAACCTTTCTTAGTTCGTACATCTTACAACGGATGACTCAACCTTGCCTAGTCTCTACATTTTGAGGTGGACGACTCAATCTTGCCTAGTTTGTATATCTTGAAGTGGATGACTCAACCATGCCTAGTCTGTACACCTTGAGGTGATTGGCTCAACCTTGCATTGTCTGTACATCTTGGAGCAGATGACTCAACCTTTCTTAGTCTGTACATCTTGGAGCGAATTACTCAACCTTGCCCAGTCTGAACATCTTGAGGTGGATGACTCAACCTTGTTTAGTCTGTACACCTTGTGGCGGATGTATGCCTGCAAGATGACCATACTCGGAGGAACCGCTCGACGATTGTGACGTGACAACCGGGGGTAGACACGTGACGGCTGATAGCTCACATGAATGGCGACTTGCCAACGAGTGTTGTGGCTGCGCGAGATTGATTGCGACCGTTTTAGACCATACCGGAATCGCGAAAATTAGACTGGCATCAAATCCGGAAATTAGCAGCTTCCTAAACTTTTTTTTTTTAAATAGAAGATGACGGTTATACGCTACTACCGTATGTGATGTGTTGGAATCCAAGGGACGCTGCGGAATTGCCTAATATATCCACTGTTTCAGTAAACGCAAACACCCGCACCTGTGGTGATGTGGTTTAAGACGTCAGGCTCGGGATAGACTGGACTGCAGGTGACGGGGAGGTTGAGGTTCGAACCTCGGTCAGCTGCACTTAGGATGGTTTTCCAGATGTGATTTATCACTCTTTCCCTCTCCCCTTCCCTCCTCCATTCACCAAACTAAAGTGAGTGAATTTCATAGCTACACGAGAAAGTATCCATCTCTGTCAGGCCACATGGCTTCAAACACAATGGTCGGTATCGTTTTCTGGAATTACCTCTCTTTTTTTAACTAAGATTACACTCCCTTTCAACCTTCACCTACAACCACCCTCGGTCATGTCAACAAAAAAGAGGAGAAGGAAAACTACGAAACTTCTTATCTCAAGGTGAAGAGGAAAACTCGCTGTTAGTTCTCAAATATCTTAAAATGTTCTGTTGTGAGCCTTAAAAAATTACTGTATTTGTTAGAGAAAGGCTAAATCTAGAGCCCTTTTTCATAAAGTCTGGTCTCATAGCTCCTCAAATTTGCTTAAAAATTAGTTGTAAATGAGCTAATATCACATTTTCACACATTTTTTTAATTAATAAAACTCAAAATATAAGATTGTGAAGTAAAAAGAGCCTTGATGGAATCATTCGACTTTAGTTTGGCGTGAACCATATTTTAAAATAACGTGTCATAGAATTAAATATTGCATTAGAGCTGAAAGTCTGTGCAGCAATTTCTCGCTTACTGAGGCGGCCCCCTTAAGATGTGTTAACTAAACTCAATCACAACGCTCACATTCTTGTTTTAATTCTTTCAATTTATAGTAGAAAGGTTGTACTTGAAAACACACAAATAAAATGTTAATGAATTCCAAAAAAATTACAGCACTCATCTAATTATTTTTATCAGTTATATATTAGCTTATGAGCGTACAAAATATCAATTCTGGATTAAAAATTGTAAACCTACCTTCTTTATTCGCGTAATCTCTCAGTAGATTTTTTTTAGAATAAAATGCTGCACGCATAACTAGCGCAATTTAAGTCAATAGCATTGGAGTCAATTTATTTTACTGCGTGAAATTAGTCATTCAGCCAATAATAAAATTTTATTTCAACCTAACTTACTAAAAAACAATTTGGTCAGTGGAATTTTCTTTAGATTGGAATAGGCCTATATTTTTAGGCTATTGTGTAACTTTTTTGCCTTTGTATCATTTTTAATAGAGTAAAATCTCATCACTTACTTTGTTCATCCACAAGATATGGTAAAATAACTTGATATTGTTATAAAACCTTTTTGGAAACAACACGTTTTGTGTGAGTCAAAAATATCCCTCCAAGACCTTGTGCGAAAAAATGTATACTGAAAATAAGTCAATTTAGAGATCAAAACCAAATAGAGGCTTCGTGACTAGGCGAGGCAAGATAATTCGCAAATATGCGTCCCACTCATCAAGAAGATAAGAAACCTGAATCCAAAATATGTGAATACTAACCAACTCGAAAACATTTACTGAGGAAAAATATTTTTATATATATAAAATAGGCACTAGAGTTTCTTTAACACTCGACCACCCTTCTGGTGGAGGGAGAGTGGAAAATCATTTTGGAAAAACCACCCTCAGTACATCAGTACACCCTACAGAGATTCGAACCTCGACCTCCCCATCACCGGTAGTCCAGTCTACTGTGAGAGAAGCGCCTTAGACAATGCGGCCAACGAAGTGTGTTATTCTCTGTAATTTTTCAAGGCTAGCTTTAATAGAATTTTGGGAGGAAGACCGTTTAAAAAAATACAAATACAATTTTTGCAGTCAGCATTGATAACTTTTTACTACTACTTGTTACTTTTTTATGTCTGCTATTTTATAGGTACTAAATATACCTATCAAAAGTGGTAGATGCTAATCACATAACAAGACGTATGAACACGTGAAAGCAGATCTAGTCAATTTTTCAGCTGTCAGGTATGGCTCTTCCTATTAAATTTGGACCGTAGGAACAAATCAGAAAATGAAACAAACATTTTTATATATTTTTTTAGTTTTAAAATGTCAAGGTCAGGTTAAATAAGGCAGTTTTAAAAAATCATTTTTAATTCTACATGCAAGGTAAAGATTAACCTACTACTACTATAATGTTTGAAATAAGGTAATATATTTTTAATTTTAACTTTTAACACAGTGTTTATCAATTAATAAAGAGTATAATTAAGATAAAATACATTACAAATATCTGGAAATGAGAGTAGAAAATCTCCTTAAGGGGGGAAAAACAGCCTTAATGCATTCGTCCAGGTTTTAAACCACTTTAGGCAGGATAAAACACGCTAGTGCTGAGCTATTGTCCAATTTTCATCTAGAAAACTTATCAAATATACTTGTCACATAGTCATACGTCAGATCATGTGATCTTAAGCTGCCACGTTTTATAGATATTATCAATACTTTTTAAAATAACATTACCAATATAGTAAAATGTTTTCAATGTTAACCGTAAACAAATATGTTTAAATCGTCTAAAATGCCCTTCCTATGAAAATTGGACTGTTAAATCTACCGGTATGATGTAAGGGTGCCCTGACCTCTAAACACCCCCTCCTCCTCTCTCCCTACGACTGATGTTTCTGACGCATACGCCGCCATTGATATCACATAGCCCATATGTTATTAGAACAGAGAGTACATTGTAAGACTCTCTGGGAGGTCGGATTGTTGATCTACAGAACAGTCTGTGAACTGTGCTCTGTACAAAGTCTAAACCTGTCTAGTCTGTTATTTGCACTTAACGCGTACAAACACTTGTCTGATATAAAATCAATTGCATGTAAACCACACCTTAGAGCCTGTTAAACGTGGGAGATAAATCTTTACACATGTCAGTATTCATTTATACGTGGAGGACCGGCTGCACCTTCTGAGGGATTTTCATCTCGGTAAACCCACGACGAGCCGTTCGAGGCGTCGGAATCGCATTGTGCTTGAGCGTCTAAATTAGGATCTCGTTCGGGTGTGCTTGTGGGGGCGGGGTGTTTTTCTGTCTGTGTAGTTCTCACTTTTATTTTCTCTATTCTATAGCACTTACTTCTTCCTAAGTGGCCTGGTCTAAAGGGGCCCTGTAAGCGGAACCGCTGCTGAGTGACCCCATGTGAAGGGG
This sequence comes from Timema bartmani, assembly GCA_902151455.1. Lineage (NCBI taxonomy): Eukaryota > Metazoa > Arthropoda > Insecta > Phasmatodea > Timematidae > Timema > Timema bartmani. Next base: position 19,377 of record CABFWB010006168.1, read on the forward strand.
CTCTTAGGCCATTTATCGGCTGGCTAAGATTGGTTAGAAAATTAAAATTATACAAACAAGTCTATCGAAAACAATTTAGAATTTTAATTTAAAATATGTTGGACAAGGAGTTCTCTTTTGAATACAATTC
>CABFWB010006168.1:22566-36093 GCA_902151455.1 Timema bartmani
AAAAAAGTATGTTATTTTTCCTTAAATCTCTTAGGAGAAATGTTTGCATAGCAATGATCTATCTCCATTTTAGACTCAATAGTCAATATTTACATTTTTTATTGGTCAAAATGTATAAATGAATAATTAAATATCAATGCGATGACTTGAAGATCTGCAACACCTTATAAAATGTTAAAATTTTAACCAGAAATCGAAATTTTAATACGAAGTGTTGACCCTTGTGGAAGACATTAAACTGTTTGAAATGCTCTTAGGTGGACAAAGATGCGCCTCTTTTCTCATTGATTATATATCATTGTATATTATTTTATGCGTGTTCTTATGTGGAGTGGTGATGATAAAATGTACATTATTCCGTTCAGAAATCTTACGAGTTTATAGAAAGAGAGAGAAAGTATATGCGGTGTGCCGTACCATTTATTTTCCAAATCGTTATAAATACCTTAGTATGAAACATTGATTCATTTTTTTTTTCCAATAGGAATGAGGGGTGAATTTATGGTCGGCCATCGGAACTAGGATTTGAGGGGATTATATTTGGCTGTTTGAGGGGAAAACCTGTGAATTATTATATAGTAATTTGAGTTATAGGGAGAATTGTGACCTCTTTTTATCTTGAATAAACTGTTATGACGGTAATTAATAATCTCCCAACTCGACATACTTAGTCCAATTTGAAACATAAAATGGAAGATAACACAGGAATCCAAGCTCGAAATGATAGAATATGATATCCATCTTAGTAATGATAACAAACTGTTTCATGTGAGGATCAACCACCTGCCCCACCATGAGAAGGACATTTGGTCAATAATGTTTAAATATTTAGGAACCAACAGTAAATGTGTCTCCTTTTCTTTTGGGCGGTCAATAAGATGACGAAACAGAGTCACCGGCCTAACTGACAGGAGGGAGAATCAAAGAATCTTTGAGTACCTTATTCACAGTTAATTTAATGAAGTTAATATTTGAATCTCTAGTAAAAAAATAGTTTAATTTTCCTCACATGTTGATATCAAAAGTTCTTGAACATCTGTCAAGAGTGTCCTGGAATTTATTGATACATTTTTTTCTTCATTTAAATAGTTTCTCTTCTAATGCCGCTATGATCATGCAAAATATTCAACAGTTACATTTAATATCATCATGTGAAGAAAATTAAACTCTATGTTTGTACTTAAGCAATATATTACATATTGTAGCCAAAAAAAGATTTTGCCATGAAAATTGCAAAAAACCTGGCCTTTTCTCGCGTCTCCTTCCATCCCACCTTAAGTCCATGGGGAAAACCACCCTTAATGCAACCGACCTATATCTGAACCCCGATCACCCCGTTAAATGCGACCAGGCATGGTGTGTTTTTAGCACCTTAGCCCACTCGGTCACTGGTGTGGATAACAATATTGGCATTCTAGCGAATTAATACTAAACCAAACATTCTTTTAAATAAATATAGTTGAGGAAATCTCTGTTCGTACCTTGAATAACTTGATAAAGGAAGACATATTCTCACGTGGTCATCTAGCAACCATCACATACTCTGGTCAGCTGAAATCGAACCAACACGCACTCACATTATTCACCCGAACCTGGGACCTCCTGAGAAGGAAGAAGTTTCTAACACTCATACGGTATTCGCCACCTCCAACCGAACCAATCTCGACAGCAATAACGGTTGTTAATTACGGTCCGTTGTCCATCCCGTGTGTGTCTCCTGGGACTCCGCCCAGTCTGAGGAACAAAACCAACTTTCCCAATTGGCGTGGCGCAGGGCTCATGTTACGTCACCGGGAGACCCGAGACTTCCGCGCGGTGATTCGCGCCGACCAACACCGGGCCACATGACGTCTTGCCACACACACTTCATACTTCCTATAATGTGTAGGACTGATAGTGGTCGTGTGCCACACATCGCAAACAACGACACCACCGCTCTTTTGCTGGCTGGCACGCGCTCACTCGTAAAATTGAACAAACCAATTAAAAAAAAAAGTTTGGTTTTCTTAAACCTCTCTTTCTACTATGTTCTTAAAGTGTGTCGGAAGGAAAGGCGAGAAAAGATAAGTGTTTTTGCAGTTTTTATAGCAAATCCTTCTTTTCTGGCCAAAATAAAATATGAATCCAGTAGAAATAAAGAGTTTAATTTTCTTCACATGGTGATATTAACAATTCTTAATTATCTGTCGTGAGCATAGCGGTATTAGATAATAAACATTTTAATTGAAGATAAAAAGCTGTCATTAAATTGTAGGACACCCTTGACAGATATTCAACAACTCTTGATATGACCATGTGTAAAAAATTAAACGCTATGTTCCTACTGAAGAGTTATTGAATTTAATTTTGATCAAAAATTAGTTTTTATATAAAATATTGCAAACGTATTTCTCTTAAATCGCCTTTCCTTCCACCCCCAACTTAATACACATTATGGCAAATAAAGGCATAGCAAAAAGGGCCACACATATAGAATAACTCCTCTTCATAATTAATAGCTTCTAGAGCCAGCTAGGGTTTAAAATGTTCTCGGGATAGAGCCATACTACCACGCATGTGCCCCCATTTCTGAAAATCTTCCGGATTCCCTATCATTGAAAATATTAGTATAGTCGGTAGACACACAAGACCCCAATATCTCAAAGGTAGCGCACATCACTCAAAATAAAATAAATTAAACATAAACATACTTATAGTCTGATCATGGTTTGAAGTACTAGTAAGACTATAGTAAGATAAGAACATGGAGAGAACGAAGTCTTATAGTCACAGAAGAACTAGTAATACTGTAGTAACGTCAAGAACATGGATGAACGAGGCCTTGTGGTCACAGAAGTACTAGGGGTATTATAGGTATTGAAGCTATCAGAAGCTACAACTGTAGATCACGTGATGACCAATTACTTATTTATTAACTATAACTGTCAGCTATTTTTCTTCCTAGTATAATTCTCTAACAGAAATAATGTTTGCCAATGTGGTAGTTACAGTGGAACGGTGAACTCAGAGTGAATAACCTTATTTAGGTAAGGAACCTGAGAGGCGCATGCTACTTTGAGAGGGTTCACGATATTCCCTTATGAATCAAGTGCTGGTTCGAACCCCAGTGAAGGCCAAAATAAGTTATATCTTGTACATTTAAAATTGTTTTTTGTTCTCTTTTAGTCAGGGTTAGATTTGGTACCCCGCGTCCTATTATTCATCAGAGCTATTCGTATATTTAGACTAGTAGGATTAGAGTGAAGAAGGTAATATACAAAGGAAGTGTACCCGCATTTATGTGAAGGAGGGAAACTATTTAAGGGAAAACCCACCTCATCTACACTTTACCGAGATACAAATCAACAAATTAGACTATCCGTGACTGATTTCATTGCCCACATGCCCACTGGTGCTGGTAATAGGTGGTTCATAGACAGTATGGGGTCTAGTTGTTGTGTTTGTCATATAATTAATATAATAATAAGCATACATCTAGCGCAATAATATCCATATCCTGTTAAACGCAATTTAAAATATAATACACGTATCCCAACAAACTTTTCAGGGGTGTGAATTTCCATCGTCTCGCCAGGCGAATGCTGGTTAAGTTATTTGAAATGCGCCATCATTTTGTCCTTAACGTTTTTTATTTTAAATTAAGAGGTAACAAAGTCTTACAATAAGACGTAGAAGATAATAAAAAAAATCACTACTGCAGGTTCAAACAAAACATTAACGATATTTCAGTAGATAGTTCAAACGGGATACGAACTATTTTGCAGCTCACCAAAAAAGTAAAGTTCCTAGGCTCTAATACGGTCCAAATTTCAGGGGAAGAACCTTATCTGACAGTTAGATTTATTTAACGTATTCAAACGTAAAGTCATGTGATCTGCAGCTGTCACTTTTGATAGGGTCTATCAATATCTGCACCAAAAAATTTTTTTGTAAAATGTTATTAATGTTGGCAACAAAAAAAAAGTTTGTATTTTCTAAAAGTTTCTTTCTATCAAAATCTTACTACGGTTAAACTCATAATTGCGAATATATTATATTATATATATTTTTAAAGTGAGTTAGCCGGTTTTTTGTCTTGACCTTTAATATTAAGTTGCCAATTTATTCTCATTCCAATCTTGCAATTATCACAGGCTAGGTATGACTGCAATAAAAAGGTTCTACCGTTAATATAAAATAATAATATTAATAATAACCACACGCACTCTCGACAAACGGGAGAGGGTGGATACCACCTCTTTCCTCCCCACCCCTTCCGACACGACCGTAACAGTCAAGATTAATACCTCAAGAGGAACTGGTTACGTATTATGTTTGTTTTTTTAATTTCAATGGCAGAGGAGTGGATAAAGACTGAGAACCAACAAAATGCAGGATTCACTGTAGGCCACGGCCTCAACCACGAATGAGATCAAGGCCCGCTTCAGTGGTCACATGGTCTAAGGCAGGGATTCTTAACCCGGGGGGTTATTAGAACGAAATGATGGGGGTATAACTCCATCTCTAAACAATTAAAAAAAATGTTATTTTAGTTCAAAATAAAATAACATCGTTATAAATACAGATTGTGTATTTGCAAGGGCGTACAGAAGATCATTTTTCCAAGAGGGGGGTTAGGGAGGTCTATTAGAAAATTCTACTACAACTTTAGCCAGTAAAGGTTTTCAAACTAACATGTGGACCCTTCCTAAGGGAGCCATCTAATTCCAAGCGGTCCTCTTGTCTACGTTCCTGTGTATTTGTGATTTGTCATTTTTCTATAAATAAATATAAAATATATGTAGAGTTTAACCAAGCTATTGACATATTTTGAAGTCAAACTAATGTCTAGTAAGACTGCTGATTATGATTTAGACATTCTGGCGAAGGGAGTATGGGTACATAAAGGGCAATCCATTGGTGGTCTGTAATCATCTGGTTTCGTCTAAGGCTTAATCTTAAGGACCAAATCGAAAATTTAAAACACCGAAGAGGCCGCATTAAAATATTTTTTTTTAAATATGTATTTTCTATATTTTTAGTAAAAGTAAAATCCACTTCAGTGGCCGAATAGTTTAAAAAGAGTCACTATCATGTTTGACTGGCTTGCCGAAGACGGGGAGATTGGGATTCGAATCCCGATCGGGTCTATTGAGGGTGTTTGTCCCTAAATGGTTTGCCACTCTACTTCCCTGCAAACACGGCTATATTGCTTTTAAAAGTCTTCCTTCCTCATCCTTACGCCATTAGAGTAATACTTATGTATGCTTATAACCAGAAGAGGTAGTAAAACGTGGTGATAATACATCAGTATCGGAGTGAGGTTGGAAGATGGACCGAAGACTGTCAAGTGGTTTGAATGTGCCCGTACAAAGACCACATGGGCCTGTGATGACGTGGACGGTACGGTCTGTTGCGGTACTACGGCCAATTAGAGCTGAGGAATTAATTACCTCCTGTGTTGTCCGACGTGCTAACGACCCCGCACCACCGTCGGCAAGTTGAGTTGATAGACCTCCTTTGCCGCTTCAGACAATATTAGTCGTTTCCCCCCACCGCCTTTTACCTTCCATGCGGGCTGAATGCATTTTGGTTGAAATTTTACGCTACGGGAGTAGGAAGGTAGAATTTAGAGAAGATGTGCCATAATTTGCACAGAGAGAAAGTGGGTACACTCGAATGCGATTTGAACCCCAACCTCCCTGTCACTGGCAAACCAGTCCACGAAACACATAATTTTAGGTTAAGCATGTCACATAGCCCTATGTGGCCACATGGTCTAAGGCGTCATTCTTGTGATAGACTATATTGCCGATGACAGGGAGATTGGAGCTCGAAACCAGGTCTGGTCTGATGAGGTTGGTTTTTTCCAAAATAGTTTCCACCCTCTTTCTCCACGCAAATGTGGGAACTTTTCCTCCAAATCGAACCTTACTCATCCTTAATACATCAGCCTAATTATTACATAGGCATATAACCCAAACGGGTAGTAAGACGTGTTGCTAAGAAAACAAAACTAGCTCTACACACGAGAAGTTGTGTGACTTGATCCATCTTATAATTACATTTTCACACCTAACCTTTCCGTCTTCTCGCTCAATATTAAATTTGGCCCCAAGTCTGGGGTAGGGTTGATCCATTAAATAAGTGGATGACGCCCATAATGCAATAGTCCCTCATTCACCCCGCCCTAGATGGGATCAGTGTCGAAATAAACATTATCAGCTCCGGAAACGTCGATAATAATCCATTAAGTTCGAGATTAGATACGACATCCTAGGAGAGCTACATTCGGTATAGAGTAGAGTTAACTATATAAATGTTTGCCAATATTAAAGTTGGTCAAAGAACATTGAACTATTTTGTGTGATTGGCTTAGTGAAATGTCATTGTAATATAAGTTTCATAAAAAAAACTAGTTCTTTAAGCCGGTCTTTGACAGGCGGATGTCAATAATACCCAACCTAACAAAAACAAACCTTCACTTTATAGATGCATGAAAGGTTAGGTGTCACTCTATCAATAGATTGAACTGCCGATAAAGGGGAGATTTGGGTTCAAATCGTGGTGGGTGTACCGAGGGTAGTTTTCCTAAATTGTTTTCTATTCTCCCTCCAGGTAAATGTGGGTACACTTCCTCTAAAATTCAACCTTCCTCGTCCCTAACACGGTAGTTTGTAAACAGACGTATAACCAGAACAGGCAGTAAACCGCGACGTTAAAAAAAAATCTAGTTCTAGGGTTAACACGTCATATATACACACAATCCAACAATCAAACATTAGTTTTATTATAAGTTTTTTTTTATCGTATAGCACATTTAACCAGGAGGGACATGTCACCTAGACTCGGCCACCTTATGTGTAGACTATTAGCAGCACTGGTGGCACATAGTGTTACCCAGGATACATGTCGTACCCGTAATGAGATGATATGATGATGGTTATTATGATGTCGTGGAGCCGGGGTGAATCTTGACCTATCGTAGGCCCAATTAACCAAACCCTGATGACAATTGGGATTATTCCCCTGAAGGGAAAAATACCCAAGGTGCCAGCCGGGAATCGAACCCGGAACCCCTAGGCTTGTAACCAGGTAAACTGACAACTACACCATGGGGCCGGTTATTTATAAGTTTATGTAATTTGTTTCTCTAAAGTGTCGGCTGTCTTTTAATTAGAGTAGTCAGTTTGTATAAATACATAGACAGGCAATGTAAATTTAAGCTCAAATTAAATACATTATTTTTAACGTCACCTTTAAAATTTTCATTGACCAAAGAAATACTTTTTTGCTAACTAATATGTATACGAATCAATTAAACCATAAACACAGGTCACTGTATTATAATCTTCAATTTCTCTTTAGTTTTGAGATTGTAATTTATATTATAGGTTCTCCTGGCTTTTGAAATCCAAATAACATGTTCTTTTTATTTTATCTGTTTTCAAGTTTGAAAAACTTGCGCACCTCTTGAGTGGCTCTTCTACAATGTCACCAAATTTCAGCTTTCTATCTCATTGAAAAGTACTAAAAATTCTTTAGACAGATACAGTATTCATGATGTACAGACACCATCAGACTTTTATTAATATAGATTATATTAGCTTCTTAAAAATTGGGTAAGTTAAATGCATCTGTGCAAGTGTGAATTATTTACTAGTCTTGACAGATCAATTTATTTAAATTTATAATTAAAATTATGTTATATGAGCTATTTCTACACATGTCGTGTTTAATTGATAGTTTGGTAAAAAAAAGTTTAGACTTAATAAAATGTAGGCTATTGAAATAATTTCTTTTGGATCTGGTAAATGCAGTTAGTTTTATATTATATATTATGTGCCTTAACTTATAATCACAAATATCACGACGATATGTCATGTTTTTCTGTTAATTTTATAAATTAAATTAAAATACTCTGTTTACACTTCTTTACTAAACAAATGTGGTTTCCAATTTAGATAAGTAAATTAAGACCTGTTCTGAGTTTCTTTGTAATAAGCGCCTTCAGCTACATCAATCTGCTACACACTTCTGTATTGCAGGACAAACTACGTTAACAGGGGCGAGGTAGACTTGGCTTTTTAGTTCATACCAAACATCGAATTGGTCTATCTCGTGCTCCTTTACCTTTAAAAAAAATGGTTGCCTTGTTTCAATTGAGTTTGCCTGTGATATAGTTAGTTATGTATCGAAACGGTGGTAAAAGTTGATATAATTATTTAATTATCAAAGTTTGTGTGCGTTTAAAGCAAGGTTAATGGTGAAGTGAATTAAAAAGAACGAAAGTACTTTGGGGGAAAATAAAAATAATGACACTGTAATTTGCCTGTAGAGAGGATGTAAATGCTTAAATTAGGGATTGAATCCTTGGTTACTAGAGTCACAGTCAGCCACCCTCCTCACGGCTAATTATATATATGATTAAAATATATTTGTTAATATGTAACAAATACATTTGATATATATATACTAACTCTTATATAAAAATGTGTTTGTTAATATGCAAAATGTGCTACAAGATATTATACAGAACAAACCTTGTATCACGTTTCATTTTCTAGCTATAGAGGTAGAATGTTTTCTTGGATAGATTAGGCTAAACTGACCTCATATTTATTTTTAAAATTACAAATTTTAAAGTTAACTAAGATATTTATAAAAATGGACAAATCGAGATCATGATATTACTTATTTTGGGTTCAAAGCAAGGATTGATCTAGAAAATCTGTCCTCAGTTTTGATTAACTATATACATTCAACTGTTTCAGAAGGAATGTCATGCGTGGAAAGAAATATCATACAATTTTTTATTTTATTTTTTATGGAAATGGCATATCTGAAGCTTCAAAACGACAAATCAAAAATCATCAATTATTTTGAGAATTTTCTGTTTTGACTCTAGTTTTAATAAACATGACTATTTGTTTGAGAAAGGCTAGCACTATGTTTAAAACCATTTACTTTTGTCTTAGAACTGCAACATTTAACATGAAACGTCGCTGGAGATTAACCAAGTTCTCATTTCCATGATTTTTTCCTAAATCAAACTTAAATTGTAATAATTTTACTCATGTTTTACGCATGTTGGTGCATTTCAACTAAATTTTGTCGTGAGCCATATTTTAAATGTCGGCAACGTCTCAGCACATCAGAACCACTCCTTTTACAATTAAATATTTTTTTTAGATATAAGGCCTTGAGGTTACAAATATTCCTAATAATTTAAAAGTATATTATTTATTTGCTCCATGAGCAAACTATTCCTCAATTGTTTCTTACAATAGGTAGATAATATTTCAAAGTAATTAAACCTATTATTGGGCATTAAAAAAAAGAATCCCGTGCAAATATTATAATGGTCTACACCAAAATAAGCTTACTATGTAAGAATATTTGTCTAGAAATCAGCTGAAGAACAAATAAAAAAAAAATTTAAATCAAAGAAATATATATATATATTTAAAAAAATATAGCATTGGCCATAGAAGTTTGTAAATATATATATAAGATTGTAAAAAAAATATATACATATATATAGGCTACAAACTTCTATGGCCAGTGTTATATTTTTTTCAAACCAATATTGAATAACTTATAATATTTCACAAAATAGTATTGATTTGTTTCGTATTTTGTTAACTCATCTCGCCAACTTAGTAAAATGTGTACATACTATGACTTTTTAAGGACACTATTGGCCGTTAGGTTACTCAAAGGAGCCATCACTTCTACCATGTGACCCAATGTTCGTGTGTTCAAACCCAGCTGGGGTCAACGGATTTTTCTTGAACGTTAAAAATCCGTTGCACAACTTCCTTTGAAGGGGAAGTAAAGCTGTCTGTCCCATGTCAATTGTGATAAGTAAAAGAATCCTGATAGGTATTTGAAAATACCTTTCCCGACAAAATTGGTAGGCCCTTTCGCGCTCGCTTGTATACGTTCAGTGTGGAAGGCAACGGGAAGCCACACGTTCTGAACTCATCCCCCAGTACTTGTGATTCCTACCAGATGGTGTGGGTGGCACTAACCATGCAAAGGTTTGAGTGTATTCCCACCTCCAGACAGATAGAAATCACACTAAACCGACCTTCGGGTTGAAGAATAAGATTTTTAAAAAGGTTTTTCTTTAGTTGAAAGGTATAAGAAATGATAGGAATGTATCCTAGTGATACTGTAATTAAATAATGAGATTACATTTTTAATCCATGCACATTTCTCACATTTATAAATTAAACAATGAATATAATACATTATTCCTGCATCACTTATATAAAAAAAAATCCTCGATGGCATTACTCCGCAATCGAGTGATATCGACCGAGCGGCCGCCGTCTGTTAGTGAAGGTGGTGCCCACTTCTGCAGTTAGAGGGTGTCATGTGATCAACACAACAAACTCTCCGGCCGTTCATCTCAATTGTCTAGAAGAGCCGCTACTGTTTTTCATTCAATTAGCTCCTTATTTGTCTTCACGAGACTAAGTTGATCCCGTTCCAGATCCTCTTCTTCACAGAAAATCTGGAAGCACTGGAGATCAAACCCGGGAACTCTGTCCACTAGACCACTGAGGCAGTCATCACTTAAAGCAAAAAGTACAACATTATTTGTCCTTGTACCATATTTTAAATTTTAAATAGAAATTATTATAATACATATATTTATAAACTAGATAATAAACTCTTGATTGTACTGTTTTAAAAATAATTGTACCTTTTAATATGTGAGCATATTATTAAAAAGTCATAAAGTCAAACAGAAAAAAAAAATAGCCAAGAGAGTCACCCACACTGGCAATATAGACTGCTAGCAGTTCCTGTGTCAATAAATGTATAGAGGTCACTAATGTATCCAAGAGAGTCACCCACACTGGCAATATAGGCTGCTAGCAGTTCCTGTGTCAATAAATGTATAGAGGTCACTAATGTAGCTCTAGTTTTTCACTAAGGCACTAGATAGAAGCACTTTTGACGCTTGCATACCACTATAAATTAACCAATTTTACCTAAAGTGATGAATTATTTTTTATTAATTATGTGACTTCTTCTTTCGAAAAAGTATCATTAGGTATTACATATTATTTTTTATGTATGAATTAGCTATAATAGGTACTTTAAAGTCTTATATATCTACTTGTATATAATATACCTTATTATTATTATTAGCACCGCGTCTTACTACCCGTTCGGGTTATACGCACTTACGCTAATGTGTAATGGTAGGGTGATTGTGAGATGAAATGGAGGACCTACAGTTTAACGTGGAATCCGAACCACGGTGGAGGCCTGGCATTCCTCACATTCACAAGTTGTGATTAATACACGTCTTGTCAGAGGTGAAGGAAGGGTTTGGCAATCAGATAAATTTGTGCCGGGACCGAGGATTGAACCCCAGACCCCCAGCACAGAAGTCTGACACCTTACCACTATACCACCAGGTCACCTACTATACCTTGTTAATGTGTATTTGATCTTTACTTTTCATAGATTTAAAATGTCACCCAAATGCAGCGTACTCACAGGGTTGGGTAGAACTGTAGCTACTATCTGCAAGAGGTGAGAACGAATATTGGATGGTAATTGGTAATGAAACACACACTATGGTTTTTACATAATGTGTAGTGAGACGTAGTGACCAAAAAGTATTGTTTTCTGTGTGAATTGTTAGTTACTATTACATATGTTTAGCGTTGTTGATTATGAAATCGAAAGTAGAATGTACGAAGTAGAGCAGGGGTTTTCAAACTTTTTTTTTTAGATTCTACCCCTTGGTCATGTCTTATGTCTAAAAGTTTAATGTACCCCTAGATAAAAAAAAATCCCAAATGACAGGCTTTAAAAAATATGACCACTTGGAAAATTATTGATCTATTTAATCTACTGGGAAAAAATATCCGTAATCAAAATATTTCAAATGTGACAAAGCTAGCTAGAGAGAATCCTACTGTTATAGCTTTAACATTATCTCTTATTGAGAATCGTTATGATCAGTTTTAAAAAAAACATAATTTTACTGTAAAAAGTTTTATACATTTTCTTCACAAATTCGTTTAAAAATAAAGAAAAAAAGTAAACATAAACACAATATTTTCAAATCAAAATTTTTAATTGTTATTCTAGAGCTGACCCAAAGTTTTTCAGTGAGAGGGGTGTGGCTGCATGGCTTGGCTCAATTTTTTGATGATTGGCTGTCCAGTTGAAGCTTTCAACCGGTGGTCCGGCTCCAAATTTAGCCTATTGCAGTACTTGTTTTTTTAGGTACACCATGGATAAAAAAAACTCTCTCAAAGAGATATGTTGCTGAGAAAGGCATAATAAACTGTTAGTGTAGAAGGTGTCAAATAGAGGGTTGAAAATTCTCAGAAATGGGTCTCCAGCAGAGAGCAAATCCTGGAAAAAGAGGGATGGAAAAGATAACGGTAACTGCCAACAATTGGGGGTTTTCCTAAGTCCTTTGTTATTCAGGGCCATTTTTCGCTAGTTGTTAGTTTTGTTTGTTTTTAGCATCAAGCCTCTTACTACCTGTTCGGTTTATACGCCTATCTATTAGTTACGCTAATGGTTTTAGGGATTAGGAAGGCTATATTAAGAAAAAACATACCCACATTTGTGTGGAGGGAGAGTGGACAACTATTTAGGAAAAACCACTCTCTGTACACCCGACAAAGATTCAAACCTCGACCTTCCTGTCATCGGCAGTCTAGGAGTCTGCTGCGAGAGTAGGACGTTAGACCACGCGGCCACTGAAGCGGGAAGTTGTTAGTGTTCTGAGTCTATACGTGGTATTTGTTGAACATTTATTTAAACACTATTAAAATTTTAAAAAACATTCTGAATATTTTAACTTATTTAATAGGGCCTATCTAATTTATTTTAAGTACATACAAGCTATTACTATCTGCAAGAAAGAATATTGGTTTATAAATAGATAACATTTCTGAATCTGTATTTTATCAGCTGATTCAATGGATTGTGCTTAAGAAAATTGGGAATACGTGTCAATTTTTTCGTCCTCAACACACACACAAATTTGAGGGAAAGGCCCCTGCCTACACAGTAATGCAGTGACACCTCCACACTGATTGATTCAGAAGGTCAGCTGACAGTTTCCTATTAGTGCCACATGTGTATGAAATACTGTGAGCGTATTCCCAGGCGCAACCATGAATGAGTGTCTCACTTTTGCGAACAAGTTGCTGTCGTCAGGCAGCTGTCACCTGGTATGATCTCTTCGATATTAAACAGGGCTTTGTGGGATGGCATCCTGATTTCAATGTTTTTGTCACGGTAACAAGTTTGCAAGTATGGTCGTGGCCTAAGGTACATTTGAGTACCCAGAACTAGGGATATGAAAAAAGCAGTGGCATATTCTCTGGGTATGCTAGTCCTGCGCCGCATACCCATAATTTTATGGACTAGTTTCTAAATTCAATGTTGTCTGTGCAAACTGTTTAGATAGTAATGTTTGAATTGTGAATTAATATACATGTATAATGTATCTATATATTATTAATTTTTAAACTAATATTTGTTCATATTCCAAGAATA
>CABFWB010006169.1:0-36088 GCA_902151455.1 Timema bartmani
TATGAGAATTATTCTAATTTCACCCAAGGAGTATCCTGCCAAAGTTTGATGCAATGTTTTAGAAACACGTTGTATAATTCTCCTTTTATATTGGAATAAACTCCTACTTGATGACTGGAGTAAGATGTGAAAATATACTGGAACGAAAGTTATACATAGTCTAAAGAATTTGCTTTAGACTTACACTTGACAGGTCAGCAAGCAGCAGGCATTCTACCTATTTACCTAAAGTTAAGGTTGGGGTGGATAGCATTTGTGTGGTGGAGGCTGAAGTATGACTCTGATGAGACTAAGGGCCAGTTTCATAAAAATACAAGCCTACAATTTACAAGATATTTCACTTGTGAATGCTAAGAAATGAGAAAATTTGATCCAAAAAGCTTGTATTATTACAATTAAAATTTTACAATTTATAAGTGTTTTTTAAATGTAAGTTTATATTTTGGTTTCATAAAGCTACTTGTAAGCCAAGGAGTATTTTTTTCAAGTCTTAACAAGTAGGCAAAATAATTTGAAAGTAGGGTTGCCAGATTTCTTGGTCGTCAAACTGGGACAATGATCAACAAAAAAAAAAGGAGAGAGAGAGATAAATAGGTATTCAAGCAAGAAAACATCGAATTATTGTATAGAATACGTTTATTAAGAACAAAAACAAAACAATCTCAAAACTCAACTTAAAAATCATAAATTAAAAAACTATACCAACAAGGTCTTGGCAAGCGGCGTGCCGAATGTGGCCGCTACTGGTTTGACAATGCCAAACATTGGTAAGAATTGAAAAAGCAATAAACCAGGATATTTGAACGTCCTGAAAGATCTTACCTGGACTTGAGACTCAAAATCAAGACACCTGGCAACCCTGTTTGAAAGGGCAATTTAATTGGGTTATTTAAACATAATTCATTATACTATGATAGTACTACTTACTCTAATGAATAAATAACTAGTGTAAACAGTTTAAGTAACATTTATTTATGTGTATACACTAATGAGGGTGTATACTGGTGATAATTGAAGCTGGGAGACAAGGTTATATTTCATATCAACCCACATTAGTAGTATGTACCAATAATTTTAAAATTTAAATATGATTTGATAATATTTATATGGAATACAAAAAATATTCTTTTCATAAATCCATCACCTTGGGCATATATTTTACTAATACATTTAATTTCTGTGATATCTTATCTTAGATAAATTTGATTCATCTAAACTGTTTTGATAGATAAATTATTACTTGAGGCCCAGAACCGATATGGTAGTGCCCGCTTATTGGGCAAGTTTGTTCGGCCAGAACTCTTTGTTTATAGTAGTAGGCTATAATTATGCACTGTAAATATGAACATGCAAATATAATTAAAAAGACCGATACTATGTGTCCTAAAATGTTAATATATTTTGTAAAAAATATAATTAAGTAATTTGTGAACAAACAATTTTTCATCTAATTTTAAAGTAATTTACTATTAATAAAGATATTTAAATAGAAGATTGATAAAAGCTATGGGCCTATAGGGATGATAATTTAAAGAGTACACAGGTCATTAAATAAATAATTAGAGGGAGCAGAGTGAAGTTCATAAATTACACAAAATGGCCACAGAGGGTCTTACCTAATCCAACTGTGATCGGTTGTGTAGCGATTGTTCTAGCAGTTGTGATTCCAAACCCAAACTAGGTCGGTCTAATGAGATTGCTCTAACAGAGACTGCTGGTTTGTAAAGCATTTATAGAAATAGACTGCTGTGTCTTAACTGTGTTGAAACAATGTATTACAAAAAAAGAGAGAGAACCCAGTTCTCGATTTCATTTCAATCTGTCTACTTGTTGTGTAGTAAATAATTATGGTGATGACATCATAGTTTAATTTATGGTTATAGACTAATGTTTAGATTTTTGCCTAAGAGTTGTTGGTAATAAATACTTTTATATCAAAATGTTATAGCTGCCACCAACCCAAACATCTTTAGTACCAAAAGAAATCTAAGTATTCTAGCTGTCATTAACTAGTCACTTATTTGTAATAGGTGGGAATGGATGATGATGGAAAGATTCAATACCTAAAAGCTGACTTTTACGAAAATAATGGCTCCAGCATGAATGAGCCTTTGATTGAATCTTCTATTGACCACTTACACAGCTGCTATGATAGCAGCACTTGGTCTGTGATGGGAAAGGGTGTGCGGACTGATCTTCCATCAATGACTTATTGTCGAGCTCCGGGTAAATATACATTTTAAAGAACTATACTATGACTATAGCTAATACAATGTAGTCTAAGAAAATTAATATTTAAGAAGAGCACTAGAGTTTATAAAAAATATAACTTGAGTTTGTATGAGGATAATGGGACTGGTTCGATCGACAATGTTAGTTAATGTGACCATGGTGTAACAATGGGAGGGTCAAGGGAGAGGGTATCCAACCTCCCTCCCCAGAAATTTGTGGACCATCCTAGGGGAGGCCATATATACATATAAAACCTTCTTTTGGCTAAAGGTATAGTAACATTTTTTGCAGACTTCCCCTAGAAAAATTAGCTTTCTAGCAGGGTTATAAAAATAAACAGCCAACCTAGGTTTTTCTTTTAAAAAAAGAGATTTATCGGTTTTTTTTAGGAAATTATTGATCTTTGACTTCCACACACAAATTTATCATTTATCGGTGAAACCTTGGGTACATTTGCGCAAAAAATTAAGTGTAAATTTGAAAAGCTATTAATTATGTTACTAGTAGGTTGTTCATAGGAAATGCTTTGCACACTGAAATTAGACTTCTTTCATGTCATTGTAAAAAAAAATCAAGGTTACACATCATACTAAGTTCATTATTAAATCATATTATAACAAACTTTCATATATTTATAGGTTTTTATACATAACTACGAGAAGATTTAAATTAATAGTTCTTATAAATAAGTATATTAAAAACCAATTAGGCCTATTTTGTATTTTTGATGTTTGTAAACGAATGTAAATTTTCATCCACTTCAGAATGTTGACCTTGTTATTTAATTCTCCTATACTATATAAACTTTCTCAGTTACAACTTATTTGCACAAGCTATGAGATAAGAACAGACTTTCTATTTATGCTGTGATATTTCCTTGGTGCACACAGAATGAACAGATGGAAAACTGTGTAGGAATTCCCAGCATATGTACTGCCCGATCAGCTTCAGCTATCTAATTGGAAGGGGGATTCCCCTGCCCAAATACTGCTTAACCTTCATCTCTTGCTACAGACGGGAAATCCCTTATGCTGCATCTGAATGACTCACTTCCAATTCATTTACTATGAGTTACACACTTTGGGTTCTTATATGATTCTGTAATTTTACAGTACTGGAAACAGACAATTTTGAAAAAACCCGCTTAGCGCACCAAGGGGTTTTATCAAGTGGGCCCACCTGAAAAAACCAGGGTTTTTTTTTAGATTAGGCCCACTTTGGCCAACCATGCTTTCTACAACATGCATCTGACAACTTCTCAACATGTATTGTGATCACACGGCTTTCTGTTATACTTTAAAGTCTGCTACCTTCTCACATGATCTCAAGAGTAAAATAAAATAATGCTATAATATAATCATGTATTGAATAATATGTTGTATAAATATATAAAGAAGTTAACTAATGTGCTTATATTAATAAGTTTTATTGATTATTTTTCACTTAATAAGAATATTTTGCATTCTGGCGGAAACTAAAATATGGATGGCCTACGGCTTTTTAAACTTGATTCATTTATTACCATAATTTTAACTAAACTACTAACTTAATACTATCCCCATTAACAAATATAGATTCAAGGTTCCATCATCACCACCCACACAGCGATTTTTGTTTAGCTTTCTATCTTACAGCATATCACACAAGAAGGGGACATCATCACAGCTATTAAAAGTGTGTATCAAAATAGTGTTTATAAACAGCTCAAATGACAGTATTCATAAAGAGAAGTAGGCAAAGTTTAAAGATCTAAGGAGAATTAACTCAAATAACTTTATCAATATTTTAAACACACAAATCATTTTGTAATCTTTAAGTTGTTTCGGAAATATTCATTACAAAATACACATGATTAATCTGCGTGTCATAATAAATTTGGATTTTGTCTTATGGTGAACTTCCTATTAAATATAATTTGTCTCTAAATTAGGCTTTTCATTTAATATAGGTGAAAGTATTTTTTAGTATAATTCCTATTTTGCCTTTATTTTAACATGACTTACATAGCCCCATAATTGTTCAAAAAACAAAATGAAAACTAGTTTGTGGGACAGATTTAGTTACTCCCTTTCTAGCTGTAGTATTGCACTAGCACTGAAATACACAAAAATTATACTTGGCTTAAGTGGTTGAGGATTTCACGACATTATAAATTGTGTCTAAACTCAAATTTCAAAGTCTAGCATGCATGCTGAATTAAATATGATTTACTTGCTCAAATTATTATATCCATTTTAGGATCGACTGAAGGTATAGGATTTATTGAAAATGTGATGGAACACATTGCTAAAGCTGTCAACAAAGATCCTATTGAAGTACGCTTAAAAAATATGTCCCAAGAGAACAATCCCATGGCAGAAATGATAAATGATATCAAGAAATCATCGAACTATGATGAACGTAAAAAATACATTGAAAATTTTAATAAGGTAATCTAATAATCTATTTTATTTTTTACCTATTGTTGCCTAGTGGCATTCTTATCAATTCTCGTGGTTAAAATGTCTGAATATTTTGATGTATTGTAACTATTAAGTTAAACTCTTAATGTTCTTGGAGATTATGTACACTATTCTTTGATCAATTCCTATTTCAAGAATTATATTGTTATCATTTTATTTTATATAGATCTTAACTGTCGTATTTAGAAATTAAATTTACTACTATACATCCCTGATAGGCTCAATTTTGTTTACTTCGATAAATTTAAATTAGTGTTTACTCTGAATTCATTCTGAATAACCTATTAAGTATATGATATTGCTATTTTATTTTTGCAGCTTAATCGTTGGAAAAAGAGGGGTATGACTTTAGTTCCAATGACATATCCTTTCCCATTTTGGGGAAACTTTTCTGCGATTGTGTCTATCTATGCAAAAGATGGTTCAGTATCGGTTGCACATGGAGGCATTGAATGTGGCCAAGGAATCAACACAAAGGTTTACTAAATATATTCATAATTCGAAATAAAAACTTTTTCATTTTAAAATGTTTTAAACTGTTTTATGAAAAAAATGATCATTACAAATTTCATTAATAATTAATCATATGTATCCAATGTTTGAGCAAGAGATATATTTCTTCTTAACAGGTGGCTCAAGTGTCTGCTCATATACTGGGAATTCCTTTAGAAATGGTTAGCATAAAGCCAAGTAATACTTTAACTGCTCCAAATGGCATGGTTACGGGTGGAAGCATTGCCAGTGAAGCCTGTTGTTATGTAAGTAGGCCCAATCTACACTCTACAAACCATTTATTGTTTAACTCTTTCATATATAAAAGTTATTGTAATAGCGAAAAATGTTGACGTGGACTAATCTATAACAATTCTCTCGGTGTGTCGTTTTCTACAGCTGGAGCGGTTTGACAGATTTTGTTCAAACTTGACATTTATATGGTCTTACTTTGGGGTGTTTTCTTTTACATTTTTACTCTAACCCTAAAACTTAAGGTAGTTTACTGATTATTTTTTTTAGATTCAAAATATTTCAAAAATGGTTCTAAGAATTTTGTTTGAAATATATATTTGGGGAGTGTTTGACGTGTCAAATAAAATTGTATACTTGTTTCAGGGAATGATTAATTCATTTAACGGTAGTTTATTCATGACTAATTTTTGAAAAAAAAAATTAATGGAACTACTTTTTGTTTAAAATGGGTGCTTTACATGATAGATAAGAACATATGTTTGTTAATCAAATGAAAATCATTTGAGGGTAAAATATACTGATGATTGATTTTAAAATTTACTGTCACAAACTATAGTAGACTAGATGAGAGTGTATATGATTTGTGTCACACCATTTATTTGTTTATATACATAGCTTTGATACTATTCAAACTTTAATAGAAGTTAGAAAATGATTTATTTTTAATTCCCCTATTAAAAATAGGCATGATGGGTGTGAATTTAGTATTCAAAATAATTGTAGGTATTTTAATTTAATAAAAATATTTCTTGTTGCATTTTATTCATATGAATTCAGGCTGCTATGATGTGCTGCCGAGAACTTCTGAAACGTATGGAACCTTACAAAAAGGACCCGAAAGAACAAACTTGGGCACAATTGGTGCAAGCATCCAGTGGAAACCTTGTTGAGTTGTGTGCTACTTATATGTGAGTTTTAACTAAAGTATGTTTGAGGGGAAATACAGTTTCACTATTAAGATGGCTTTGCAAAACTTTAGGTCTCCATTTTTTCATCTATTCTACATAGATTTAAAATCATAGGAGAAACCTTTACACTAAAACATATGGTGGTTTATTCTAAAATGTAGACCTAATAAATGAGTTGGTCTATGGATCATAAAGAACTATACAAGATGATTTGTAATTGTATACAATAAAGTGGTGCAGTGAAACACTGGTACACTAGTACACTGGTACACTAGTACACTGGTGGTGGTGGTGGTGGTGGTGGTGGGGGTGGTGGTGGTGGTGGTACATTGAAAAATAAACTATAAAGACTCGTAACAACATATTGCCAGGACCGCTTATTTATCGAGAGACTGACAGGGACAGGTCAGACAAAGGCTACCATTATGTCTTGAGTTTTTTTATTGGCCTGTGTGGTGAAACATTGCAGGCTCATAGGAGATGTTAAAGTGTCCACCATTTAACTCATAAAACAGTTAAACCTTTTTACACCACGACTGTCAGGTTTGTTGGAAGATGTGTGGAATAACCTGGATCATATTTCCAGCAGCCACAGTTGAATTCCACAGATGTTCTCTCGTGTTTTGCTGTTGAGAGTACACAATTCCCTTCATGTGGCCTCACAACAAAAAGTCACAAGGTGTGAGTTAGAGAGATCGCACTGGCCATGTAACAGGCCTGTTGTTTCCAATCAATCACCTGGCATAGTGTTCATCCAAATGGCATCTCCTCACTGCATGGTTGTAATGTTAAGGGGCTCCATCCTGAAGCAGCCACATGTTCAGCCACGTTTCTAGTGGAACGTCCTCCAGTAGTTAGCGGCGAACAGTCTGCAGAAAGTGTAAGTAGTTTTCATCTAATAGTCATACAGGCATTTCATGCGGTCCCAAGTAGAATATCACCAACGACTCCCGCCCAAACATCGATAGAGAATTGATATTGTGAATGGACCTCCAGGATGGCATTTGGATTTGTGTTGTCCCAAATGTGCTGGTTGCAGAGATTTACACTGCCATTTCTGGTACTTGTTGCTTCATCCATTGCCCGTAATCTACTGAGGAATTAATTATCTGTGGTGGTGTGGTGGTGCACTAGACACTCGAAGAGTATCCCAAGGTGTTCGAAATCGAGAGCTGGGTTCAACCTCATGCACAGATTTAAATTGGAAGGGGTACAGTAATCGGTCATGTATTGTTCTCTAAACATACTTCTGTGACAGGAGAGGATGTGTAGAAAGTCGCCATGTACTTGTATCCAGTGAGTGTTCCACAGAATGATGCAAAATTTCCTTTTCCACTGAAACTGTCCTGTGACGTCGTGTTCTAACAGCCTTAAACCATCACAGGTGCAAAGCAACCGGTTTCCGTCAGGCGATGACTCAGCGCCACAAATGTCTATGGATTTGAGTGTCATTAGACAGGCAAATGTGCAGCATGCAAATGCGCAGCAGCAGTGGAATTCGGCCCTTCCTCTCTGTAAATCAGAATCCTATCAGTCAGTTCCTCGTTTGAGTTTGATGTTCCATGTCTCCAGCATGCAGAGTGATGCATTCTCAATGCTACCTGCAATGTTGCCATATCTCAATAACAAAACGGTCCTGGCTATGTTGTTATGAGACTGGTTTCTTTTTCAGTTTATATTTCACTGCACCACTTTGTTGTATATAATTACGTATCACTCTGAATTTCCATGTATTGAGAATTTATTAGCAAACATATTTTTCGCGTATAAAGTTGTTAAAAAAATATGTATTTAGTCATCAAAGCTACTTATTATTATTATTATTATTATTATTATTATTATTATTATTATTATTATTATTATTATTATTATTATTATTAATATTATATTATTAATATTATATTATTATATTATTATATTATTATCATTATGATATTATTATCATTATTATATTAGGCCTATTATATTATTATATTATCATTATTATTATTATTATTATTATATTAGATTATTATCATTAATAACAGTATAAAAATTAATAAAATACGATAAATTGGTTAGTAATTTTATAAACACATATATTTAAATATAACTTAGGGTTTTATCTTATAAGTGAGAATTTTATTGATCTTACACAACTTTTTATGTCTCGAGTAAGTATATAAAACTGTAATTAAATAATGTATTGTGTATATTATTTAATTTTTAGAAACTTTTTATTTTATTAAAGAGTGACAAGCTTTTCTAAGTGCAAAGAATATAAAAGAAAATACTGGTTTATCAGCCTATTGCACTGCAATTAATTTCCCCACATTAGGCAATAATGTTAAAATACAATTCTAAGGTTTGATATTACTTATAAGTTAAGGTTAATTAAATAGATTGAACACGGGAAAGTGACAAATAATTCTATAACTTAAAAAATATATTAATAAATTTAATATTGATATAATTTATAAAATAGTTGAAAACATCTGGCATTTTTGTATTAAGAGTTGAATACCATCATATAAATGATTGCAACATTAAAAATATGTGAACATAATTAAATAGTTTTAAGCTACAAGTCTTAATAATTGCAAACTAAATGGCTTGTGAAATCAAAATTGAGTGAAGATAAAAGGAAATAAAATAGGCCTAGTTATTAAATAGATACATTAAATATTTCAAATATGTTCTAGCCAGTATTTCTATAATTCTAGGCATCTACTCATATTTTATTTTAAAAACCAAATTAATATTATCCTTCATTTACCCCTGAAGATATTTTCGCAAGAATTTCAGGAGTTAAAGTTTACTCGAAGCTTGATTTTATCAAATCATATATTTTACAATTGGAGGTGAGAGAATGCTCACATCCACTCTTTATAGTAAACCCTCATTTAGGAGTATCTTCTCGCACACTTCCCTTACAGGATAGTAGTGACAGCTGAAGTTTTTCAACACTATATTGACAGGGTGACACAGGGACTGAAGGATACAAACTGTTAGCTTTACGACATTGTGATATAAAGGAGTATGGTGAATGCCTATGATAAGATAGATAAGGCGCTACAGAGACTTGAAGCTTATGAGATTAAGCCTATTCTGTCAATATGAATAGTTGTTGAATACTAGCCTAATCTCTCATTATGAATTGTTGAGTAATAGTGTAGTGTTTGTGGGGATTGTAGTATCAATTAATTGAATGGACTTTTCCAAAGTATTAAGGGATGCCAGACTGCCTGGTGAATTCATTAGTTTAAGGGCATATCTAGGATTTATAAATTACTATGGTAGATTATTAAATAATTTAGTATAATGTATTCATCCATTTTAAAAATTATTGGAATCTAAATCAAAATAGAATTGGGTTACTAGCTGTAGTTAGCCTTTGAGAAAAGCAAAAAGTTGTTGCTAAAAATGGTGAGGCTTTGGTACCAACTCAAATTTTCCGATTGAAGTGATGCTAGCCAATATGTTGTAGTAGGGGTGCTTTCCCGTATTTTGAAAGATGGTGATCCACCATGGTGGCATAGTTAGCTAACGCACTAGTTCCATGTTGAGCTAGACTGCCGAAGATGGGGAAATTGAGTTTCGAATCTCGCTCGGGTGAACTGGGGGTGTTTTTTCCTAAATGGTTTTCCGCTCTCTCCTTCTTTGGTCACAAAGAGGAACTGTCAGTTGATGAAAAGTACCTATGGTAGGGTAGTATAAATATTTCATGCAGAGCATCTGGTATATTTTGAATGAAAGTTCTTTCTCTTAGTTTTGTGTGGGGCCCCAGACTGGACACCAAAATTATGGTATGTAAATATAACATACAGTATATCAAATGACACAACAAGAACCTGTGAAGGCCCCCTTACATTATTGGGGTGAATGTGTTTACCATGCAAATCTACTGTATCTTAAACTATTGAGACGATTTGAACATGTTTTGCAATGCACGGTTACCCATACAAGTGTCAGATGGAACATCATTTTACTTAGAGAGAACATATCTGCTCGCCTCCTTATCATCCACTGTCAAATGGTCAAGATAAAATTATGGTGAAAGTACCCTACTAAATAAAACCACTTCTGAGATTTGTACTGCAAGAAGAAATTAATATGTAAAGCAGTATACAATATAAGATAAATTGTTTTGTCTTTGCCTACCATAATACACCACACACACCTAAAGAACAGACACTAGTGGAGTTATTCCTCGGTTATAAAGAAATAAAAAGACTTTCTGATGTTTGTGTGGGTTCACACTTAGCCGCGGTTGACCAACTTTCCTTGAGTGATAAAAATGCGTGACACAATTTCCTTCAGAGGAGAAGTTAAGTCGTTGGTCTAATGTCAATTGTGGCATGTAAAAGATCCCTGGAAATTAAGGAAATCCGGCAAAATTGGTAGGACCTTTCACTCTTGCTTATAGAAACTCTCGTGTTCTGATCAGTCGGTTCAGAAATTGAACATTAAATACGAGGCGTGTTTTTTTAAGTAAGTACCATTTTGAAATTAAAAACACACAAGTGTACTTTTTTTATTAATTTTATTTTTACATGAAAGCCTTTACTGTAATCTACTTTTCAACATAATTTCCACCAATATTAAGGCACATGTCATATCGTTCAACCAGCTTTTGAATTCTATCCTCATAGAAATCTGCCGCCTGATTTGATAACCACTGTAACATGGCCGTTTTGAGATCATCATCGTCGTGATGCTGACCACCAAGATGCTTTTTTAAATGCAGGAACAAATGGTAGTCACTAGGCGCTAGATCGGGACTGTACGGAGGGTGATCAAGTTGTTTCCAGCCAAATGATATGATGAGATCTTGGGTACGAATAGCCACATTTGGAAAGGCATTGCCATGAAGCAAAACGATCCCCTTACTCAGCATGCTATTCCCTTTGTTCTTGATTGCACGGCGCAGTTTAGTTAAGGTCTCACATTAGGTCTCAGAATGTATTGTCACCACGAGACAAAAATCCACAAGCAAAACCCCCTTCCTATCCCAAAACACAGTACACATGATTTTTCGAGCTAAAATTATTTGCTTGAACTCCACTTTCTTGGGTGACGTTGAATGCCGCCATTCCATGGATTATTGTTTCGATTCCGGCGTAACATGAGCCACCCATGTTTTGTCGCCTGTGACAATTTGGCTTAAAAAATCATCACAAAAATTATTGTATTGCTCAAGGAAAGTCAACGCACTGGCTAACGTTTGGTTTTGTGCACCTCAATCAACATTTTCGGTACCCAGCGTGAGAACAGCTTACGATAATTTACGTGTTCTGTCACATTTCCATAAAGAACACTTCTTTGAAACTTGAGGAATTTAATTAGATAAAGATGAAATCGTAAAGAGTCTGCTCTCGAACTTTTCCATCGACTTTAAGCACCAAGTATTCAGTAATGACAGAAGGTTGCCCACTTTGTTCCTCATCGTGCACATTCGTGCAGCTATCTTTAAATGATCTAACCCATTTTCTTACCAGTCCTTCGCTCATAATGTTTTCTCCATACACTTCACTGATCTGTCGATGAATTTCAGCCGCTTTCACATCTTTTGCATGAAGAAAACGAATAACAGAGCGTATTTCACAGTCTGCGGGATTTTCAATGGACTAGGCCATTTTAAATACTCACAAACAGACGTAAACACGGTCGAATACTTCCGTATTGGCGTCTATGGCTAGCCAACAGATGTAGCCTGGAGGTACTCAATGCGCATGCGCGGAACGGCAGCTGCAGCGGCCGAATTTCAAAAGGTACTTACTTAAAAAACACGCCTCATACCTAAAATAAATAAATAGAGTAGAATATTCAAAGCCTAAGTTGAGCATGTGGTGCATACTCCAATAATATTAGACTTGATTTAAAAGTAGGTGTTTTAAGATGATCGAGTAAAATATAAAGAAGGCAGTGAACGGGAATATAAGACGTTGACTTTGGATGGGCAGGGAATGTAATGATATTTTGGATACGCAAGATATATTATATGATGGTTAGATGTTAATGCTCTAAATCTACATTGGGGTTACTAAATATTAAGAACATTGTGACATTTTAATATAAAGATATGGTATAGTTAACTTTAACCTTATAGAGAAAAAAAGGATATTCTCTAAACTCAGGTACATTAATGCTCTCTATCCAGGCAAGGGTCACAGGCCAGTAACCACTTTAATTGTTTTCTCTTATTAAAATTAATTTAATATATGAAATCATCTCTTAAAGAAATATTTTAGAAGCAGTGCATGTCATTCGGAATGACATCATTAGAACGTGATATTTGGAAGGCTAGATCAAAGGAAGCCATTGTTAACAAACACACACAAATATTACACTACACGTTAGTCTCGAGTCTCAAAGCAGAAGCCGCGAATATATACATATTTAAAAACTCTATATAAGAGAGGTAAGAATACTAACACTTTCAATAACAGTTTAGAATGTAGCTAGTGTTCTCCCCACCCAAAGTAAACCTTCCTGTCAAACACTCAAATCATTAACATTAGAAAGCCTGTAGCGGTCATTTTGACCAATATAAGAATTATATGTTTTATAACATCCATAATTGTTGACGTACCTAACATATTGTTTCAGTGTGACTTTTCATAAAATACAGTTTTACATGTTATAGAAATACCACATCCCTCATAAATAAGTGGAAATTACTAAACAAAACATTATGCCTAGAAGACCCAAAAGCAGTCAATTTGACCTCTGTAAAGTTCTTGCAGGGCGACTTATTTTAAGTTATGTATAGCGTTAAACAGTAAATAACCATACTACTGGGAATATAATATAATGTAATACAGTATTTGTCATGTAGCTTTTCTTTATATTTCACTGACTCTTTCTTGTGAAGCAGTGCAATGGGAATAGCAACAGAATACTTAGAAGTGCTTATAAGCTGCTTATTCTATTATTGTCATTATCATCATCATCTCAGGAAATACACTCCACATCCTGCGAACAAATTCATGCTGGAAAACATTATTTTGAAACTCACCCAAGTATACCTCAAAAAAGGGTTAACTATTACTATCGACAATTTCTTAAATGATTAAAGCTGGCACGAAGACTGAAAGCAGAAGAAATGAGCAATATAAGGGCAGTGAACCACTCCAGGAGAGAGATACATATTCTGTGAAGATATTTAAGACTATGTTGAACGAGACCATTGTCCTGAAGGCTCAAGATGGCAATACATTAACTGTGCAACTGATAAAGAAAGAGAAGAAAAAGAAAGCCCTGATATTGAATGCACTCCACCCAAGTGTTCAGAGGAGCTCCCCGAAACAGTGGATATTTATAACTCTACAAAGTATGGGGGGACATAGTCAGCTCATAAGGACTGATTTTCGGAGGTGGCCAGTACATGTTTTCCAAGACATCCTTAACCTATCAGCACTCACTGTGTGTGTTATTTAAAAACTCACAAATCAGAAAATCTCACCTCACAGTTTTTGTTAAACTGGTAAACAAGCTAAGAACAAAATTGGGATGCACAGCACCATTTCAAAAATATGATTCAGCCTCAACAAAGCCACAAACGGCGCTAGTGTCACATGCTTACTGGATGTAAGAGAAACAAACATCTTGAAAGTTGCTCCACCTGTATCAAAGGTGTCTGGTAACAATTCAGGCACAGTCATAAACAAAAAGTCGCTTGTTTAAAGTTCCTAGAGTGTAGGAGGCCTGGACATTTTTAAAGTATTCAATGTTTGTTTATTATTCTAATACAAATGTACCTATTTACTACTTATACAGGTCTAATATAATACATATTGCGTGTTTAAATTCCTCATAATTGAGAATTTCTAACACAATTATTATTTGTAAAATTCAGCATAACATATTATTGTCATGTAGCCCTCGGCGATGTGAAAAAT
This sequence comes from Timema bartmani, assembly GCA_902151455.1. NCBI lineage: Eukaryota > Metazoa > Arthropoda > Insecta > Phasmatodea > Timematidae > Timema > Timema bartmani. Next base: position 14,230 of record CABFWB010006169.1, read on the forward strand.
ATAACTAGAAATAAATGTCACAATCAATCTTCAATTATTATTACTATCACAATCGAGCATAAAACTATGTTTGGTATTAGCTGTTGAACGATTCTATTCTTTTAAACTGTATTCCAATTACTGACTCTTAAGAATGTCATGTCCTCTAATTCTATTTGTCCATATGCAATATTTAATTTTAGGAATTTTTCACTATATAAATTTATAGGGATTTCACTGAAACATATATAAATGTATGTTAGTGAGAATAAATCATCAGCAATATGTTACAACATTCTAAAATATATTTAAATAAATGGTGCATAGTGCATAATGTTTATGAGAAGCGGTCATTATGACTACTGGTGGGCTTTCTAAAAATATGTATGTGCGTGGGCCTCTTAGTGTTAATAATCTAGTTAGTTACCAGTTGATATATGGTTTCAGGTTCACACCCAAAGATGAAGTGAAGCCGTATAATATTTGGGGTGTGACTGTTACTGAAGTTGAGGTGGACATATTAACAGGACAGTATCAGGTTTGTTCTATTCGAATGGTAACACAGAGCATCACTTTGGTTAAGTTTTAATTAAGGTCAAACACATACTGGTAGCTATGATTATTGAGTGTGCTTATGTTAAACGTTATAGAAAAAGGTTTTCATGGTATCGAAGCAATATTTATATGCATTAAGGAACTTTTTAAAGACATTTGTTATGTTTGTTTTATTACATATCACTTTAAACTATGTAGATTAATTTAAAGTACTGATAAATATACAAGCAATAAATTAAAAGAGCAATAAAACTCATGTTGCTACAAAAACTATCTTAAGCACATATCACTTAATAGTTCTTACATATGTTTAAAACAATAATGGAATGTATTGTATTGGAGTAAATTATCCTACCATCCATTGATGTATAGCTTTTTTTAAGTAGTAAATTCATAATTAGTGACTAACGAAATGTTATTTGCTGTTGAATATTATAAATCCAAGTGAATTTATAAAGATAATAGAATAAAGATAAATTCAAACCATTTTTAATCCATTTGCTTATTGTTAGGATTGTAATATAACTTATGACCTGCAGGTTCTTCGGGTGGACATTATTGAAGATGCAGGTAAAAGCTTGAGCCCTGAGGTAGATATTGGCCAAGTGGAAGGAGCCTTTGTTATGGGACTGGGTTATTGGCTTCAAGAACAACTCGTTTACAATGAGGACACGGGTGAACTTCTAACCAACAGGACCTGGGTATGGTTATTTTAAACGATAATAATATACAAAAGGACACAATAAAAATTAATTAGTGTTTACTTGAATTTTTTCAACATCTCTAGAGTAAACCACATGATAAATGTTAATTTGTTGAACAGTATCCACGGCAGATACATATAATTGGATTTGATAGCTTTGAAGTCGATCTCTGTGGTCTTGGGGTAAAGTGCTCGCCTTAGGACCTGATGTTCGTGGGATCAAACACAGCCCGGGTTGACTGATTTTTCTTGAGCAATAAAAATCCCTAACAAAACTTCCTTCGGAGGAGAACTAAAGCCATCGGCCCCATGTCAATTGTGGCATGTAAAATAACCCTGGAAAGTGTGTGAAAAAACATTTCCCGGCAAAATTGTATTGAAAAGAACGGTAATAATATTAATCGAATTAGTTCACAACTAAGTGAATGCATTTTTTTAGACAATAATTAGATTCCCTACACATTTTATTAGTCAGATATTTGTTACATCAAGGATGAAATCACGATATAGTAATGTTGCCCAAACACTATGTTGTTTGCATTTCTTGACTTAATAAGGGAGACAGAAATATATTTTCACTACCAACTTAAATAATAGTTCAGCATAAATTAAAGATGAAAATATTCCGCAGTGGCGACCTGTGGCCTACCAAATAGGGATAAGTATAGGAGAGGCAGCACCTAGATCCTATTAGTTGTATACTTAGTCATAAAATAGTGATGGGATGAGCAAAAACTCAAGCTAATCTTAAACCTACCTGTATTTTATTATTGTATTGATGATATACTGATAACAATAAAATCCTAAATTTAATGGCAAATAGAAATGAAGATTTGTCGGTAGCATTTTAAGATAAGAATAGCATGTATTGGCTAAGGCTTTGATTGTCATATTGAGGTATCAATATATATTGTTTATACCTAAGAGGTGACACACGAGTATGGGAAGGACCTGTTGATGGGCTTCCTGGATGTTGAAAATGCCTATGAGAGTGTGTGCCATTGTAGAGTGTAGTATATGTTTAATAAAAGTCTTGTTGAGCGCCAGAAAGTAGTGTAAACAACTGAGAAACAAGTGAAGTGAGCAGCCGCCATGACAGACAAAAGAGAGTAGCGTCAGTGTTACGCGTGAACCGGCCGTGATCTGCCCCTAATATATTCGCGTCTGTAATGTGACCTCAGTTAGCACTCGCATACATAACAGATGGCGACGAGATAGTGGAAACGGACGCTTATAATATTCAGTTAAGCCGTGTGCGTTTATAATTTAGTAATTAATTGGTTGGAACATTATTAATTATTGGCCATTATGTCTGAACGACAGGAATTCAACGTGGGTGAGACCTCAACATGGCCGCTATACTTGACGCAACTAAAGAATTTTTTTTTTTCCGAAGAACATCGTCGATGATACGCAGAAGAGAGCCCATTTTTTGTGTAGTTGTGGGTTAGGTACGTTGAAAATTCTCAGTGACGAATTTGGGGCACGCGATTTGAGTGAGATTCCATTTGTAGAACTGATTGATCGGTTGACTACACGGTTCGCGCCTAGACCAAACAAAACAGTGCAATACCACCTGTTCACCCGCCAACGCCAGCAGATATGGGAGAGTATAGATGCGTTTGACACTGATCCTTGACGAATTGCCGATGGTTGTGGTTTTGGTGGTGAGGTGGTAATGGAAAAGATGCTCCATAATCAATTTGTTTGCGGATTGGCTGACACTCAGCTACAGCAACAATTTTTTATCAAGCAGGACCTGACATTTAAAATAGCAATAAAAGCTGCCAAAGTGGCTGAAGTAGCAAGGAAATATGTAGAGGATGTACGGGATGAAGCAACAACACACGGAGCTGTATATGGGATTGGTAGCCAGCCCCAATATAAATCTACTTTCCAGCGAATGCGCCGACAGGACACAAACCGCGGGTCACAACCGCAAGTAGGAAATCCACCCTCAAGCAAAGTAGGGTCTGGCCAGGAAAACCGAGGGAGAAGAGCACGGCACTTCTTTCCAGGACAGTGTTTGAGATGTGTAGGTCAACATCAAACACGCCGCTGTACGGTGGATTAAAACAAACTTTACTGTACAGTTTGTGATCGAAGAGGGCATGTGGAGTCAGTTTGTCTTTCGGAGACGAGGCACGGTAGGAATACAGCAAGGGCACATCAGGTAACGGATATAACAGAGCCTCATATACAGGATTCTGAGGATCTATCAATAGAGGGGCTGGAGCTATACAATATTAAAGACGTATCGAAACACAGTGTGCCTGACACCAAGAGGCAACCCACAATGCCAGCGATAAAACTGTCCCTACGCATAGACGGTATGTTTCACACCATGGAGGTAGACACAGGGGCAGCTCTGACGCTCATCTCAGAGGAAACTTATAAAGTACTGTGGCCTCACCAACCCAAGTTAGAGTCCTTGGACTTGGATTTGCGTACCTGGGCAGCTGACACACCACTTCGACTACTAGGTTCAAAATTAGTCGAGGTTCAATTTAAAGAAAGACGAGCTACCCTAACCCTGGCAGTAGCCACAGGTCATGGACCCAGTCTACTAAGAAGACCATGGTTGGTGCCCCTTGGGCTCACAGTTCACGGGCTAAATGTTGTGGGCAACACTTTAGCGAACACAGAGCAAAACCCTACCAGCATTAATAGTCAACAAGAATTACCTGTACTTGGATACAGGACAAACAATAAGGTTACAGTGCAAAATACCCTACTTACTCCGAGTGAGGTTAAGGATTTAAACACCGTGGTACAAGGTTACCCTGCAGTGGCCGACCCCACATTTGGAGAGTTTAATGGACCCATGGTGAGACTGGAGCTGGATCCATCCATACCACCAAAATATTGTAAGGCTAGGCAAGTACCATTTGCGTTAAGAGACAGAGTGGATAAGGAAATTCAAAGGCTAGTTGATCTGGGGGTGTATGAGCCAGTGACATATTCGAGATGGGCCACACCATTAGTTATAATTGAAAAAGGAAATGGGGAGCTTCGTCTTTGTGGGGATTACAGGGCAACACTGAACAAAGCCTTAAAGCCTGATACATACCCCTTACCTACAGCTTCAGAGGCTTTCGCACAACTGGCAGGAGGAACAATCTTTTCAAAAATTGATCTAGAGCAAGCATATACGCAGCTCAAAGTAGATGTCGAATCTGCAGACGTGTTAACAGTAAACACAATCAGAGGACTCCACCGGGTGCACCGCTTGCCATTCGGGATTAATGCGGCACCAGGCATTTTCCAAAGAATGATGGCCAACTTATTCGCAAATATGGAGGGAGTGGCAATCCTATTGGACGACATAGTAGTGGCAAGTAGAACGTTCCAAGAACACAAGGACAAACTGAGTCAGGTGCTTCAGCGACTCAGTGATGCAGGCCTTCGAGTCAAAATAACAAAATGTCAGTTTGGAGTCCCAGCAACAACCTTTTTGGGATATCGAATTGATGCTTCAGGCTTACACCCAATGTCTGATAAAGTGAGTGCTATTCAGAATGCCCCAGAACCTGTGAATAAAACACAGTTACAGTCATTTTTAGGGTTGCTGAATTTTTATGAACGTTTTCTACGCAACAAAGCTACTATCCTGGAACCACTCCACCGTCTATTGGACCAACACAGTGAGTGGAACTGGACACAGGAACATAGGAAAGCCATGGATGCAGCTAAAAGGCTCCTAACATCAGCACCGGTCTTGGTTCACTACGACCCAAACAAACCTGTTGTACTTACTTGTGATGCCAGTCCTTATGGAATTGGAGCGGTACTAGCCCATATAATGGAAAATGGGACTGAGGCGCCAATAGCATTTGGGTCTAGGACGCTCACCAAAGCAGAGCGCAACTATTCACAAATAGACAAAGAAGGCTTAGCTCTTGTCTATGGGGTGACAAAGTTTCGACAAAACCTCCTTTGTCGTAAATTTACAGCAGTGACAGATCACAAACCACTTTTAGGACTTTTAGCTGCTGACAAACCCATTCCAGCAGTAGTTTCGCCTCGCATGCTCAGATGGTCATTAATCCTGTCAGCCTACGACTATGACCTGCAGTATCGACCAGGCAAGAAAGTGGGGCATGCAGATGCTCTTAGCAGACTACCAGAACCCACTGAAAAGCAAGCTTACCCAGAGCCATTGGGAGTTTACTTACTAGATATATCAGGTGAAGGACCTATATCTTCATCCCAAGTGGCGTATGAAACGGAAAGCGATACTGTATTGAGCAAAGTTAAGAGATTAATCGAAACTGGGTGGCCAGATTGTAATCCTGGGCCAGACCTAACACCGTTTTGGACATTACGCCAAGAACTGAACACTTCAAGGGGGTGTGTGATTAGAGGATCTCGAGTCGTCATGCCAACCTCCTTAAGACCAGCAGCTCTACAGCTGCTCCATAATACCCACCTGGGAATCATAAACACAAAGTATGCAGCACGCAGTTCAATGTGGTGGCCAAACATAGACAAGGAAGTAGAAGCAACGGTACGAGGCTGCAATACCTGCCAAGAAGTTAAACATAACCCAATCAAGGCTACAACTCATCCTTGGCCAAACCCCAGCAAACCGTGGTCCAGAATTCACATTGACTTTGCAGGACCAGTTGAAGGACACACACTACTAGTAGTAGTGGATGCATATTCCAAATGGATAGAAGCCATCACAATAAGCTCAATGACAGCCGAATCACTTATCAAGAACATGCGAGAGATTTTCGCAAGACATGGCATCCCAGACACACTAGTTAGCGATAATGGTACACAGTTAGTGTCTGCCGAGTTTGCTGCATTCTTGAGGAAAAATGGAGTCGTACATGTGAAAACACCGCCATATCACCCTTCAAGTAATGGGCAGGCTGAACGGGCCGTAGAAACGATAAAAAACGGCCTAAAAAAACATGTCAAGGGAGATTGGCATACACGTCTTGCGCGTGTTCTTTTTAGCCACAGAATCACCCCACACGCAACCACCGGAGTGACTCCGGCAGAATTGCTTATGGGTCGTAAACTGCAAACGGCTCTAGAAATGCTCCATCCGGACCACACATCACACAGGGAAGGAAAGCAAGAGACAAATAAACACCCTAAGCGACAGTTCCACCTAGGAGATACAGTGTGGATTCGGGAATATTCAGCCAACTATCCCAAGTGGACCCAGGGCACAGTGGAAAAATCTTTAGGGGAATGGATGTATGAAGTAACCAACAAGGATGGTCGTAGACAGAGAAGGCATGTTGACCAGCTCAGACAGGCTTCAGAGTCACTCCAGACAGGCAAGCAGCAATATTCTCAGAGAGAACAGCACATGCCGGTACAGCTATTCCGGTGGGAGGACACACCAGTGCAACAAGAACCAGACCAGGACCAGCCCCCATTGTTGGAACAACACCATGAGATGATACCACAGCGAGAGAAGTCCTGGGAACCTGGACAAACCAGCGGGCAAAACCAACAGGCAACACAAAAACGGGGAAGGCCGAGTAAGGAGCAGCAACAGCAAGCACCCTGTTTACAGCCAGTTAACACCAAGCACCCACATCAGCCACTCTCCTTGCAACTTAGAGGAAGGATGCATGAGCCACCTTTGTTGAGGCCACAAAGGACAAGGCGGCCAAACCCCCGTTATGTTGACTAAATAGCGAAATGAGTGAATGGGGGAAGAATTGCATGGTTTTTTTAAAAAAAGGATATAATTTAACTGTGAGGGGAGGACTGTAGTATATGTATAATACAAGTCTTGTTGTGCGCCAGAAAGTAGTGTAAACAACTGAGAAACAAGTGAAGTGAGCAGCCGCCATCACAGACAAAAGAGAGTAGCGTCAGTGTTACGCGTGAACCAGCCGTGATATGCCCCTAATATATTCGCGTCTGTAATGTGACCTCAGTTAGCACTCGCATACATAACATAGAGTAAGTGAAGTACTAGAAGAAAGTAGTGCGCTGTGAGATGGTAAGAACTGAGGAATATGTACAAAGAGAGTCTGAGCTGTGTGAAAGTGGGACGAAAATGGACAGTAGTATGCAAGCGATGGTATGGTCTAGTGAGAAGAAAGAAGTTCAGGAGTAGCTGGATGTGTGTGATGAAGTGGTGGAGTGGTATGAAATGAGGTTGAATGTAAGGAAGAGTGAGATAGTGATTACAACAAGGAAGAGAGACAATTGTGTGACTAGTTTAACAGTAGGAGGGGTGCAGTTAATGATAGTGGAAAGCTTTAAAATACCTGGGGAGTGTGATAAAGAAAAGTGTAAGATAAATAAATCAGTTTGAGAGAGAGGCAAGCAGAAGTCATTCCACACGTGTGAGAAGTCGAATTTGTAGCAGAGATGTACTGAGGAAGTGTAAAGGAGTGATTTACAAGACATACATCACTATTTACATACGCAGTGGAAACTTTGGTAATTAGGGAGCAGGATATAAGCAGGAGTCAGGCCTATGAAATAAAATGTCTGTGAAGTACTATAGGAGTGACAAGAATCGATAAGATGAGAAATGAAAGGGTTGATTGTGATAGCTAAGGAAGAGCCAATGCAGTACAGGATAGAGGAGTCATGACTAAGGTGTTACGGCCATGTGAGGAGAATGGAGGAGTAGGAGGAGAGGGTACCAAAGATGATGTTGGATATTAAAGAGATTTAAGTGGAGAGCAGTGAGCCAAGGGACCAAGGGACAGGTGGCTGAAGGAGTGCAGAAGGATGTAGTGGAGAGAAAAAAGGACTTAGTCATAGTGGTGGGGAGAAAGGAGATGTTGGAAAGGCTTATGTTCCAAACAGATCCGGCCAGTGGCTGTACACTTTTATGATTATTATTATTATTATTATTATTATTATTATTATTATTATTATTATTATTATTATGAATACATTTTTGGTCTCTAGTAAACCCGAGGGTAGTGACACAGGCAACCATAATTCACTCTAGTCGAGATATGAGTGTGAGAAGAGAATTGGAATCACTATTATAACTTTATTGGGACTCATTGCATAGTATTATATTTCATTTTAACGACCTTAGAATAAATAAAATTAAAATGTAAACTTTAAACTATGGATATAATGATTGTATTTGTTCCATTTAAATAGATCGAATTTTTTTCCAGCAAAAAACTATTTAAAATTTTCCATCTCACATCACTAGCCATAATAACCTTAATCTATAGGTAAAATCCTATGATAAACACTTAGTTGTAAGTTTTCCCACTGTATTTTGAACTAAGCTAACATAAGTTTGATACACTTGCCCTAGGTCTCTTTGATTTATATCCATACCAACTTAAGTGAAATGAATATTTATATTTATAAAAATATGCTATTTTCCAGAACTATAAACCTCCAGGTGCTAAAGATATTCCCATTGATTTTCGAATTGAACTCAGAAGAAATGCACCGAATCCAACTGGTGTGCTTCGATCGAAGGGTAAGTTAACTTAATGTATCAAACTGCATCGCAAAATCTATGACAAATGCTATAATATTAACTGGACAGCCAAAATTAAGTAGACTATCATCAACAAAATAGTTCAAAAATATTCCATTAAATTTAGCAAGTGTGTATATATCCAAACATTTAAATGTAAAACATGATTCAAACATGCGTGGCTCATGGATTATTGCAATGGCTAGCAATACTTGTTGGGACTGTACTAGTATAAAAAAAATATATGTATGAACTAAAAATAATGACAACTTGATTTAGTCCACCTGATATAGAGGTGAACCATACCTTTAGTATGTATATTCTAGTTAAAGAATAAAATTAAAACCTAAATGGTATGAATATGTTAGTTGCAGATAATTCATTATAGAGTCGAAAAATATCTTTAACCAATTCAAAATAAAGCATCATTAACGTGTTGACCGAAAATAATGCTTAGAAAACCTATGAGGGTGAAGCAAATTCACATGATCTTAAAAAAACAATGTTTATTCACAATGCTTGGCAACACCAACTATAAACAATTTACTGCTGGAGGGAGATATAATCTATAATTGATAAACATATTCTCTTGAATTAACTAGTAAAAATATATATTCAATATTACCATCATGGTATAAATTGTTGTATTTAATGATGACTACATATAAAATTATGAGACCACAGCTATATTTTCACTGAATATGTCTTAAGAGCTGATTGATGAGGTGCAGAAATAACTAAGTAAGCTACTACCTAATTGCTTTTGGTGAGATACTTTTTTATTGATGTATTAAGTTTAAGTGGCATATTCTCTGGATATGCTAGTCCTATGCAGAATATCCTAGGTCATTTGTATTAAACTAATCATTTGAAAATCAATTTTTAGTTATACATCAATATTGTGTTTAGAGTAATTTTTCAAAGTAGTTCTAAATAGCAGATGATGAGCCCAAGACAATATGTTTGAAAAACATAAGCCAAGCTAGAGAGGTTTTAATAACGTTGCCCAATACGGAGTGACAGTACTAGACTTTCCTCTCACCCTCAAACAGTGGCCATCCTTATTTAAATTATTTTTTGTTCTGTTTACTTAAGTAAAAACCCTGGATTGAGTTTCCATTTTTGTTTGTAACCCTTTGGGATTACTACCTTCACTACAACGCCAACCTCCTTTCCGTTGTAATTATCGATCATTATTATCACATGACCACCTTAGTACTTGTTGTCCTCCAAATAGTTGTCGTCACCATTTAACTTGATGCTACACTACGTGACTGCGCTCCCATGAAATTGGTTGTCCGTTAGCTTTACTCCAGGGTTCATGGCTCTCTCAGGATTGGGAAAACTCCCTTGTGAATAAAACTGATTCGTTCGCCAAAGATATTTAGTGATGAACTTAACCCTTTTTTATCCTTAGAAACTTTTGGCTCTGAGCTGACCCCTCATAGTTGCGAGATTCGTTTTCCATGCCACCCAGCTACATTCACTTAGGCTTCACTGGGTAAGCACTTACGCTGAAGATTAAACTAAAAGTATAAGGCACAGACCATTGCCGCACCCAAATGCAAACTCTCCTCTAAACACCACCTGCTCACAGCGTTATCCAAGTGCCCAAGTCGGCACATCCTGCAGCGCGGGCAGGATGATGTGTGCACGAGCTGCACACAGACTGTAACCCTTGAGTGAAAGCTGATTACAACCAATGGCATATTAAAGAAAATATTAAAACTGCTTTATACTGCTAGACAAAGTAAATGGAATGAAAAAGGAACTATTAAAACTTATAACATTGGCGGACAGTACTGAATAAGAAATAACAGCATTTGTAACAGTAATGGGAAGTATAGTGCAGCAACAATCAGTATTAATGGTCCACTTTAGATATAAAAAAAGTATTTCTTAATGAACAGGAATTAATAGAAACAAACTGTAATAAAATGTATGCAACATGAATAAGAAGGAATTATCAGTATTGTAAACAAACATAATTGGTTGGGTGTAACCACCAAGGAATTCGCAAGAAATACCAGTGGTTTTAATAGTATGTAATAGGAATAAGAAGTAAACATAATGTTATGTACCAGGAATGAGAACTTATCAAAATAGTATTTAGAAGAAATTAGTACTAAATTAGTACTAAACAAAATAGTACTAGTATAAAGAGCGGTGAAAAAGTCATGAAGCTGGAATGAGAAGTATAAGTTAGAAAATGTTATGAAACTGGAATGAGAAGTTGTTTTCGACCAATACTATTGTAAAATAAAAGTACAGATTTCTTCTCACTGAAGAACAACTTAATTATTTTTTACAAACAGTAATATCACACTACACTCCAAATTATGAAGTACTAACTGATGAAATGCAGTGCCAAAAATCACATTGACTTTTAGTTTGGCAAAAATTGTATATTTTATGGATTAAACTTATTTTGGGTTAACTTTGCGTCTGTAACATGTGCGTTATTTTATATAAGATTATTAACAGTACATTTTAAATTAAACTCACACTTTTTTGGAATAATATGTTTTTCTCTGTGTTATTTACACTATTTAACGTCCAACTCTAAATTTGCCTTGAAAAATTAATGGTGCCCGCTACATTTTCATTAGTCTTGCATGTGCTCTACAGCACAAAGAGATTGGAGATCACTGGTGTAAGGGCTATAAATTACTGTTTAATTTGGAATGTTGAAATAAAAAATTCACTCAAATTTCCTTAAACTACTTTCATTAATAAAAGATAAAGAAAATGTAATTGTTTTAAAAAGCAAATTAATTTCTAAGTATAAAAATATTTTTAAGTGTAATATACTCTGTAGCTGGGATGTGGTCAACCTAGAATGAACTGGCAAGTGTAGTTTATGGCAGGAATTGATGGACAACTTGTTTTGGTCTAGAGAATGATCTTTGTTCCTGGTTGGTGTTAGCACGTGCAGGAGCAATGTGTTTGGTGGACAAGACTAAATATGTTTATGTGTAAGAGTATAACAGTTTGGCAACAATGTCCTTGATACGTTAACCCATGATATAGGTTAAGCCGCCGCAGGCTGCATAGTTGCAGCTTTTAATCAGGTTTCACGGAATTCAATACTACACAACCCCACACGTGTACAAACTACGCAAGGAGGTTGGAAAAATTTATATCATTGCTAATGACATTGTCGACGATAAGAAGAAATGGTTTATATTGTTTTATTTGATCAAGGATAAAACATTTAATGAATTAACTGAGGTAGTGCCACCAGAAGAACCTGATTCTAATTCATTTGGTGATGTTTTATAAGGGAAATTTTGCGCCCAAACAGAATTAAATCGTAAAAAAAAAAAAAAATCAGCAAAAGGGATCAGCGCTCCAACGAATCCACTGTGGAGTATGGTNAAAAATCAGCAAAAGGGATCAGCGCTCCAACGAATCCACTGTGGAGTATGGTGCCGTTATAACTTTGTAACATTTACTAATTGGATACTGCGCAATCGTTTAGTGTGGAGTGTTGTGGATGAGACAGTGCAGCATGAAATGCTTTTATAAAACGAAATTAAGTTATGAGGTCATTGTCATAGCAGTAAGTAGTAAAACGGCGGCACAACATCACAACACGATACAACTAACTTCTGCAACACCAGTCGCGTACCAAGACCAAGAAGCAGGACCAATGGAAGTACACAGACTGTCTAGAAATCATCATTATCTTCAAAGAGGTGCCATTAATCAACAAAGATTTTTCCTGAGCCAACAAAAGGGCTAACGGTGTTATCTCTGTGACAAAGAGCATCTAACCTCTGAATGTTTATGGGCAAATGCAATATATCATTTTTGTAAGAAACCAGGTCACAGAGAAAGGGCATATAGGGTGAAGAGACACAATGACATCAAACAAAGCGTTCAACACCCACAAACTAATCGTCTAGTCCCCATGGATCCCTCAAGATCAGAATTGGATATGGTATATCTGCTTTTTTCTCTGGGATAGATGTGATGTTGAACGGAACTAAACAATATAAGGAGAAAGATTCAGGAGCAGGCTTGACAGTAATCAGCTCAGTAACCTATGAAAAAATATGGGCCTCTAAACCAAACCTTATGAGTTCTAATATTCAGCTTTGCACGTGGGGAACAAAGCAGCCCCTTTGTATCCTAGGTTGGTGTAATGTGTAGGCCACATACAATGGTCTGCCCGTAACCTTAGTGGAAGGAAATGGCCCAAGCCTTCTCAGGACAAATTGGTTTGGTTCACTGAGTTGGGAATTACAGTGTGAGGAATTTACCACGTCACTGAGAGTAAGTTCATGAAGACAGTACAGAAATTCTCAGGGTTTGAAGCTAACAAACTAGGATAATATGTTGGACCACCAGTTTTGTTAAAAATGAACCCCTCATTTCAATCTCGGTATCTATAGACCCATACAATACTACTGGCACTGGCAGATGATGTCAATCGATAGATTACAAGGTTAGTTGATAAAGGGATATATATATATATCAGTATCATTTTCAAATTGGGCTACACCCCAAGTGATCATGCTAAAGCGGGATGGATCTCTGCAATTTTGTGGGGACTATCGAAGCCCGGTTAATAAAGCACTGTGCCCTGACAAATACCCTTTACCAACTGCAGAAGCTTTTGCAAGCCTTACAGACGGAACCATATTTTCTAAGCTTGACCTCACACAGGCTTATACCCAAGTTAGAGTGAATGAATACTCTTTTAAAATATTGACGGCTACTATGCCAAAAGGATTGATGCAGGCGACAATAATGCCATTTGGAATTATTAGTGCAGCACTGGGGATTTTTCAGAGGCTTACGGAAGGTTGGTTAACAGATATACCAGGTACAGCGGTACTCTTGGATGGCATACTTCGGTCGGGTGAAGTCTGAGAGCAAAATAATGCAAGTGTACAGGAAGCACTACAAAGAGTGAGTGACGCAGGGTTGCGGTTAAGGAAAGACAAGTGCAGGTTTGGAGTTCCAGCTGTGTCGTTTTTAGTTTTTCAAGTAGACGTCCAAGACATGAAACAAGGTTGAAGACCGATCTTTCACTATAGTCACAGATAAAAAGCCACTTATTTCATTCTAGCTGTCAGACACCAAGTGTTATGGTGGAGTTTAATGCTGGGAGGTTATCCTTATAGCATTATTTATAGAGTAGCGAAAAACTACGGAAATGCTGACGGGCTTGGCAGATTCCCATTGAACATTTCTTTTCTTTAAATATAGAACCCAGGGGCATTTTCATGCTAGACATGGAAGACACGCCTATCTCAGTGACTGAAATTGCCAGAGAAACAATAAAGGACCCTGTGCCGTGTAAGGTAAAATAGATTTTACAAGGCTGGCCCGAAGAGCAGGTTGGAGAGGAATTAAAGCCCTACAATGCACGATGCTCTGAAATATCTTTGTCATAAGATTGCTTAATATAGGGTAGTAGAGTGATATTGCAAAAAAAAAACTCCACAAAAGGTTTCTCCTCCTGCTTTATTCTACACATCAAGGGGTTGTGCAATCAAACGCGGTAGCTCGCACCTATACACGATTGCCTAAAATGGATGCAACCATATAGTTAGTAATGGGAACTTGCTAAACCTATCAAGAAAGCCGAAACAATCTACTGCAGGTCCCAGTCCAGTCGTGGACAGCACCAGAAAGCCCTTGGATCTGTTTACATATTGACATGGCAGGGCCGGTACAAGGGCAAAACTTTTTAATACTTGTGGATGCCCATTCTAAATGGCTTGAGGTCTAACAGGTGAAGTCTACAACATCAACCAACAAGCATAATAACGTAAGTAAGAGACATTTTTGCCACACATGGGCTTCCATCAATCTTAGTAAGTGACCTTGGCCGTAATTTTGTGTCTAAGGTGTTTAAATGGTTTCTTAGGCTCAATTGAATTAAGCATTTAACAACAGCAAATAATTTGCACTTGTGGAGGAGTAATTGAAAGCAAAAGCCAAATAAGTTTTAGTATTGTTTCACAAACATTCGTAGACATCTCTTCCTCAATACACTTTTCCTCAATTTCTTTTCAGTAAATATAAAAAGGCTTGTAACACAATCGACAATATGAGCATCTTTTCATATTTTATGAAAACTAAAAATCTGTAAACTTCCACCACTGCACGTCATATTCTGGGCAGGACATAAGAATACACACAAGAAACCCTTATCCAACCAAGCTATGAGACAAGTGATACCACTTGCAGTTGCTCTAATCTTTCTGAGCCTATGTTATGTTATGGGTTGGTTCTATCTCACGAGTAGTCTTGAACTCTACTTGTACGACTAGCTTTGACAAGCTTTGCTTCATAACTGTATAATCCTCCATTAAAACACATTATTACATTTTCAGTTCTTTATTGCAATGGCACTGAAGGTAAGACTCAACTCGCATAAATGTATCTACAGTACTGTGGTACATTATGTATTTTAATAGTGGTAGGCTTTACATAAATTGAAATGTGTTATTGAAATAATAACAGCATATAAATGTTGGTGCTTTATTGTTTTATTTGGCGTTATAATTATTAAACATTAATCACTGTTCAATAGGCATATATTAGTGTGTATATTTTCAACCTACTATGTATTGTGTTAAGTACATGCCCTATTTAAGTGGAAGAGATGGCTGTTTAAATAACTTCACTAGTAAATTAAGGTAAATATTCTCTTTTATTATTAAAACTTTTTTATTAATTTTTTATATATTCTTTGCAGCAACTGGTGAGCCACCACTTTGCATGAGCTGTTCCGCTTTGTTTGCTTTGAAGAATGCATTATATTCTGCGCGACAAGATGCTGGAGCAGGAGATAAATGGTTTCAAATGAGTAAGTCTAAATATATTTTATGTCAGAAGATGTGTCAGAATGAGGTGATAGATAAATCTTCTACTTCCTGGCCACAAGTTTAATAAAAGTAGAATAAATCAAGTCAATAGAGAAAAACTAGAAAATTTTTCATTGACAGTAATTACTTAACTTAAAAAATGGCTTAAAATTAAACTATTTATATAGAACAATTACCAATGCCTTATAGCACTTAAATAATACTTTTACTTTCCCACGTAATATACTTATAAATATCAATGATAGAACTATTATGTATAAATTAATTTTCAAGCTTTTGCTTTGGTAAAATAAATTTTAAGATTTAATTTTTAATTTTTGTATTCCAGATGGCCCAGCAACAGTCGAGTCTGTGTTCCTGAACAGCCTTACTAAGTCGGAACAGTTTGTATTTTAAGATAAACTGAGATCAAGCTAACATTTGGGGGGAAGGGGGGACTTTTTTAATTGCATACCTCACTTATATAAAACAAGTCCTAATAAAATATATTATGTATTTCAGTATTCATAATTATACACAGAGCTTTGTAACATAGCTTCACTTTGTTTTTCAATTAATAAATTGTCTTAAGCTATTTGGCTGTGTTTGGCTGTATTTTATACTGTATAATAAATGTAAGGAGATTACAAGCTTACAAGAGTTTAATAATAAAAAGCCTATATATCATAGTATAGTAAATAAATGAAAGCATTTATGTATGTAAATGTATCCACTTTAGTTTGTTTAACAGGAAACATGGCACTTTAGTTACATTATTTTATCTCCTCTTAATTTTCAATATTTTGGAAGATGATTTCACCTGAACACTTCTTCAGATCTTTATTATAGTGTGAACTATATAGGGTTGATATTAAGGTTTTGTTATATTTTGCATATGTATTGTTACAAATAAAATCAATTGGAAATGGTAGTGTTATATTTTAATTTCTCAATTTAATTGTATTAAATTATTTAAAAATTACTTTTTCTCTTTAAAAAATAATATATTACTTAAAATAAGTTTTATAAAAATAATATAAATATATATTAAAATATTTATTAAAGTCAGATAACTTCTAAATGAAATTGCAAGTATGTCCAGACCAGTACGTTTACTATGTGCGAGACAAGCAGGTAGCCAGATAATGTTGTCCTTTGTTTTATATGAGGGGAGGGGAGAATGCCGATGTTAGCAAAAAGCAAGAGGTTGTAGCCTGCTTAAGGGTTGGAAGAAGGGGGAGGGAGGTTTATAATGGCTGGTGGAGAGACAAACCGTTGGGAGCCATGGGACTCGTTCTCGGTCTGTACCCGTCCTGTGTCCTTAAGGGACAGGGAGAGGACTTACAAACTGACCAATAAAATAAACAAGAAAATTGCAGAGTGACCCATATGAACAATGCACAATATATATATATATATATAAATGAATTTTCTCAAGCCGGATTGCTTTACACACCAAATATCTTTAAAAAGAAATAGGACTTAACTGTCAAGAGGTAAATTTTCATTGTGACAACATCGGTATCTTTTTTTTGGGCGGGATAACGGAAAGATAAATCCAGAGGATAACGATGAGAATATAATTTAGTTAACTGAATAATATATATGCTTAGCAATACTATATATATATATAATATATATGCTTAACAATATAATATATATATGCTTAACAATATAATATATATGTTTAACAATATAATATATATATATGCTTAACAATATAATATATATATATGCTTAACAATATAATATATATATATGCTTAACAATATAATATATATATGCTTAACAATATAATATATATATGCTTAACAATATATATATATATATATGCTTAACAATATAATATATATATATGCTTAACAATATAATATATATATATATATGCTTAACAATATAATATATATATATATGCTTAACAATATAATATATATATATATGCTTAACAAAAGGGAATATTAACTTTAATGATGCAACAAGATATGTAAATTCAAAAAAAGTAAAATTATTATTTGGGTTATAACCCTCAAGAGTAACACATGATAATCTTTGGTTAAACTACGCCAATCTGCAGGGTTTCTTTCATATAATCTCTTTAAAAATATATATTTAAATACAGGTAACGATTGCAATATATATGCATATAAAGGCTCATTATAAACAGTTAAGAAAGATCCCAAGGATATGTAATAATTCAAGATGTCATTGAACCAGATGACCAATATATATATTACTATTCCATTAAACAAGAGAAAAATATCCATACAGAGGTACTATAAGACTATCATCTTTAATTATAAACAACAATAAATCAAATAAGACTAAGCTGTTAAGCAACTGATAAATTTAAACTAAGTTCCCTATGTAGCATGTCACCTAAATCAAAATGACATCTACAAACTGTAATCCGCACAAAATGCTAAACCACAATAAGGGAATCAGAAGAAGACAAAACTGATATATTAGGCAATAATATCATTTGGATTCTACTTACATTACGTGGATGTTTCCGGATACGATCACCATGCTTTCACCAACTGTTCTGCAAGTATGGCAGAAGCGAAGGCGTGGCAGTTTCAACGCACGTCTAATCTCTTGAACTCAACGTTGAAGAAAGACCCGATGGTCGTTGGTTCACTGTCGTGAAGCCGCAAGCGACGAGCACTACTCCCCTAGCGGACTTCCTTGGCAACTCTTTCTCCACCATTCCAAACCACCCCCCAACCCCCTTTTCCTTGTTTACTTGCCCATTTTGCTAGGCAAGAAAAGAGTATATAACGGGTGAGTCCTAGGTTCACAGATTGTAGTTCATCATTGGATATCTTCGAAGAAGGAAACTCTGCTCCAGCACCTGTAGAAGATACTGCTGACCGTGATGGTTGGGTCGTGGGTGTCACCGCCTCAACGCCGAGGGAATCCTGTCTATTGATCCAAGTATTCGGTTATTTTCCAAGTCCTTCAGACTTTTTGAGTTAGTCCATATGACTATGTTTGTTTATAGCTTGTCCATCAGACGTGCTGTTTTAATCAGTGACTAAGTTTAGTTTTTGTTAGTCAAAGTGGCTATGATATTATTCCCACGTCCATCAGGCGTGTTTGCGCTAGTCAAGATGACTGTTATCATTATTTGTCCATCAGACATGTTGTTTTAGTCAGTGACTAAGTTTAGTTTTTGAGTCCAGCTGACTTAATTTTCTGTTAGTCAGAAAGTTTTACTACATATTTTTCCTATGTACATATGACATGGCTTAAATACAGGAGCTTTGAGCTCTACATGTAATAGGACCCATGTTGTAAGTGTCCTCTTCTCCACAAGCTCATTATTCAGTATTAAGTCCATAAGACTTCACAATATCACATGACGCTGTGTATGTCATGCTCAGGTGTTCAAATTTTGAATGGCTACAAGCAGGTTGTCAAACGCCTTTATTTGAGGACCTAGTTAGGTCAGTATCTCATAGCACTGTAGTTTGCATCTCTTATTCTGTGTTATTATTTTGGGTGCACAAAGTGCGGAACACGGCTAGCTATGTATGATTGCCCGCACAGATAGTATTTTCTTTCGCCCCTTGGTTGGCGCTTTTATGTTTATGTATTTAATGTGGTGTATACTAAACTTGATGTTTACCCCAGGCAGTAGGTAATGATATAAATGTACTATTGAATTCTCTGGCAGTACCCACTGGGAGAGGACCGGCCATACTACTTTTGAGTGTTGACACCTGGTTGTTTTTAGCCATTTGCTGATGTAATGGACAGTCCGTCCTCTTACCATATATCATTTATCTTTGAAACAGTTTTTAATTACAAGCCAAGCCAGCTAGCTAGGCCGAGCTTAGGTTAGTAACTCTAATATTTTAGGATCTGTTGTCACATCTTTATTTGTATTTAATTCACCATATTTTCTGTTTAGACCATTCTGGTGGAAGCCAGGCGCTAGCCCGGCTGTTTTGGAGTCCAATACTCTAAATCTACTTAACTTCCTTTTGACTATTGCCGTGTCGTCTTGGACACGTATTCTCCCGAGCCACGAGAAGTTCCTATAAGTTTGGAATTGTTAAACCCTATCTTATTTGCCAGTTTAAAACTTAGTATTGTTCATCTAAGAGTTACTAGTTTTCCTTTGCCTATTTAACAGACTTTAATCACTGTTATTATTCTTTGGTCCAACTTTCTTTCTCTATCAATTGTATCCCGATATCAACTTTTATATTATTGTAAAATAAATCTTTTTGTTATCTATTCAATTCTCTCTCACTCTTATAAAATATGTACCTATCTTAAACCTATATATATTCCTTGTACCACGATACCGTTACCTCCTCTACATATTAGAGTGAAGGGGAGGAGCAGGTGACCTAGATATCAAATTTTAATATGAGGTAAATGTTGACGAGGTCTTTTCTTGGCATATAAGCCCATACGTCATCACGCATTCGAAAATATCTAAGAATATATCCCATAAATAAAGGATAATATATATATTTATTTATGCATATATGTGTGCCCATAGGCAAAAAAATTACAAAATGGTTTTCATGAATATGTAAACGGTAGTCTCGAAAAGTGCAAAATCCAAACATTTTCCAAAGATAGACGGAATACTACTATTAAAGTCTTTATGCTCAATATTTCGAGACATTCTGAAGGAACGTACAATAAATCAAACTTAAAATGTAATTTTCATCATACTCCATAATCAAAAAGGGGAATATCTGAGTGTTGGAAAAAAAAATTGAAAGTTTCAAGAAAGCAGACTGATATTAATTTAAAGTAATCCATGATAAAAAGAACTTAATATAAATAGAAAATAATTACACTGAAATAATAAATTTATAATAGACAAGCTGAAAGAGAATTTTGAAAAGCTTACATTATGTCAAGACACGAGGTGTCCTCGGTGAGAATCCAAACAAGAGTAAAGAACAAGGGGAAAATCATCAGCTTATATTCAATCCGCAGCTCAGCTTAAAACATCATGGAATGTAATCGGGAAGGAAGGGAGGGAAGCAATACAACGAGAGAGAGAGAGAGAGGACAGAAATGCAATGTGGCCAGGCTGGCAACGAATAATCTAGATCGTGGTACTAACTTCCACGAGTTTCTACGGCGTATCTGTGGCAGGTCATACAACTACTCGTATTCTGGACGATCCTTTAGTTGGCATGGCTTATCGGCTGGGCTTGGATGTATTTTTACTTCTCTGGTGATTATGTTGATACTTTGGTTAATTGGAGAATATCAGGCCAAATGCTGGCAAGGGTGAGTATCAATAGCCATATTTAGAATGTTTTATATTTAATTTCACAGTCCTAGTATCTTGTAACTTTGATAATGATTAATATTATTACGTTATTATTATATTATTGTCTCTTGTATCTTAATCGATGTTACAGGTCTACTAGTGAAAGTACTTGCAATGAAACATTTAGAGAAATATATAAATAGCTACTCTACCATATTTCACGGCGCGTGAAAATGAAGGGGGAAAGGGGAGAGACAATATTGCAAGGTCAACCATTTAAGTGCACCTGTTAGTTTATTAGTGGCCAGGGAGGTGACCCAGACAGAATAGAGATTACAAGGGTTGTTGAGTCTAGATAACATTCAAGGGGTTTCAAACTTAGAGAAAATGTAAGGGGTGTCAAGCCTAGATAACATTTAAGGGGTGTCAAACATAAATACCATTTAAAAGGTTTTGAACTTAGAAAACATTTAAAGGGGTCAAGAACTTATTTTATCATTCATAACTGTTGTTATTTTATTAAATTTACTGTTGTATAATATGTAAGTGGAAGAAGTATGAGTGAGACTAGTAATAACTAATATCATTCAGTTTACAGCCAGTCCCTGTGATGAATGGAGTGAAGATGTCGCTTGTAGGGTCAGTTGGTGGGCTTAGTAGACTGATGTGCAATAGTACCTTTTGGCTAAGTGAGGAAAGCAACAGGAAACTACCGCACTCCTAATTTACCTAGTAAGCCTTTTCAGTGCTGCCTAGGTTTTCAGCTGACATTGGAATTGTTTAGGATCCAACCAAACTTTGGGTTAGGTACTAATCATCACACAAACAAAAGTAGGCCTTGCATATTAGAAAATGAGCAAGGGCGGCTCGTCCCTAGGGCGCGAAGTCGCGCGCTCCCCATCCCCACGAACTCCCAGTTCCTTTTAAGGTTATTATTCACACTCTCATGGCAATTTTATCTTGCCATAATAGTTTCAAGAAAAATCTGTTTTCCGTTTAAGTAATAGCAAGCAATATTTTTGAAATGACATAGTCAGGTGAGTGGTGATCATCACCATGCATTGTTAAACCAAACTCTCCCCCCCTCCCCCCTTCACCTCTTGTCACCAAATGGCATG